>VDFB02089399.1:0-22235 GCA_007258455.2 Sequoia sempervirens
CTAAATCGATGTCTCCCATATTGACAACATAGTAATCTGCCTTGAACTCATAGTTGTTCAAGCGTAATGGAAGATCTCTAATCATGCGTTCGCATCTCAAAGTGTACCCATCCGCCACTTTGACTCTGATGCCCTCAAACTCCTCTGTGATAAGCCCTCGTTTCTCGACGAACCTAGCATCAATAAAATTATGCGTAGCTCCTGTATCCAATAGGGTAATGACCCTCTGACCTGCTAATACACCACGGAGCCGGAAAGAACCCTCCTGCTGAATGCTAGACAATCTGCCCTCCTGTATCTGAAGCTCGAGCTCTACCTCCACTCTATGCTCAGGAGTCTCTGTCTCTGACTCATCTGAATGCTCAGGCTGCTCTGAATTTTCTGATTCGGAGTCTTCATAGTATGCCCACATAACACGATTCGCCTTGCCCTTAGGTCTTAGAGGGCAATCGTGATTGGCATCATACGGTCCCTTGTAGTAAAAGCATAACTTTTTCCTGCGAAGGTCATTCAGGGCCTCACGATCCAAGGGTGGGAAGGCTGATTTACCCTTCGAATCGTTTCTATAATCTGATCTGTTTTTGTTATAATCAGATTTATCATTGTTTTTATTAAAGCCCTTGTTATCTCGGAATGATGAAGAACCTCTGGAGTTAAATTTATTTGCTGGGGCTGCGAACTCCATGTTACGTGCCTTCCTCATCGCCTCCTGTAATGATGGAGGGTCAAAGGCTTTTCTCCAGCCTTTAAGTGGTTCTGATAAACCCTCCATAAAGAGAACTACCAACCGCCTCTCAGATATGCTCGGAACCATGACGGAAAGTCTCTGAAAGTCGCTGATGTATGTCTCGAGATTGCCACTCTGCCTCAACTGTGCCAAATCTCTGTAGTAAGTCTCCGGATCCTTCCTATCAAATCTCTCAACCAGCCTGTCTACGAACTCCTGATATGAAGTGATCCTATCATGATGTAGCGTCACCATACCGTGATGCCACCAGTCATATGCTACTCCCTCGAGGTGCAGTGTAGCGTAACGGATAGCGTCTCTCTCAGCCATTGGACGCAAGGTAAGGAATGTATCAAGCTTGCTAATCCAAGCTTGGGCTGTCATCTTCCCACTGCCATCAAACATTATCAGATTCAACCTGTTCGTTGCATGTTTGAGGTCATTATTCTGCTGTCGGGGTCTCCAATCCTGACGAGCCCTATTGTGTTCACGCCTCTGTGTGATAAAGCGGTCAAAAGTGATCCGTTCTCTGACTGCAGGAGGTATCAACTCCCACTCCTCGTTTGCTGCCATAAGGTTATCAGCAAACAAATCATCCCGATCCTCCTCTGGCATAGCCTCATCGGGCTCCTGTCTCGTGAACGTAGGCCTTGTAGGCCTATCGGCTGTCCGTGACACTGTCCTAGGTGCTCTCCGTGACCCAGCATCACTCCTGTCATCGTCACGATGTGGTGACGGTCTCCTCGAAGTCCCTAATCTCTGCAGTGCCTGTGCTACCTGCTGTAATACATCGTCAGATCGACGTTGTCCTGCACGAAGATCTCTGAGTGTGAGTAAGACCTCAGGATCATCCTGGTCTCGGTTGTTCTGAGGGATATCTGTCCGAGGTATCTCTGTTCTCTCAGCCCTATCATTCCTGTCAGCCATGATCTCCGGCTGCCTGCTCAAACTGCGTTGCCTTTCAAGCAAGGCACGTCTGCGAGTGTAGTACCTGTATGTATCAAAATCCTCTGGCTGCATGTGATGGCCAAACCCTAGGATGGCAGGATCAAGCTCTGATACCACTGTAGAAACCCCTGTTTCCCCCTAACACTGCTTCTGATAGATTTTTAATGTTTTTCTGACGTTTTAGGGTTTTTGCATTTTTTTGTGTTTTTTTGATGCAATATTGAAAAGGTACGATTTTGGTAATAAATGGCAATAAATTCAAATAAAATCTAAAAGCTCTGGAATTACAACAATATCAATGCCAGTCTCCTTTATTTAACTTTTCAATGGATTACAATAATACCCAGAAGCATATAATGAAATAAATAGAGAATTTTTAATATTTAAGAAACCTGGTAATTGCTGCTGCAGAAGTACAGAATTGTACGGCTGCCTCAATAAATGCACTCCTCCCTTCAAATCATATCCTCTGAAGATGCCCAGGTAACATGCGCCTATGCTGGAGACTGTAGAAGGTCAAAGATTCAGGCGTATCTCCTCCCAAGACAAAGACGGCTCAAATCTGTAAGGTACGGCCAGAATAATGGAAGTACGGCCTGGTAAGTACGGCTTCCACAATCAGCAATGAACAAACAGTACGGCTCCCCTCTGTGAGCTCTGAAAGGTGCGCCAACTGCAAAGGAAGGTATCTGGATGCTAACGACTGTAAATAACTGAAGATGTGAATTTCTCTGAAGCTCTGTAGTTTTCTCTGAGTAAGAAAACCTCTGTAGGCAATAGATCGAGTGATATTGCACACTCTCTGAATTGCTTTCCGCTGGAGATGGCTCGTTCTCCAAGGAATCGAACGTGAAACCCTAAGTCTCAGGCTCAGACCAAAAATTGATCAATATCAAACTCAATAATCTCATAATGGGCTCAATTCCCAAGGCAAACCCTCAAATACACTGAAAAGTGCGATTCCCTTGAAAATAGGGTTTTAATGAAATATTCACGTTTTAATATTTAATATTTCATAGTCCTCACTGAATATTTAATTATTAATTAAAATATCAAACTGGCCCCTTTCTTCATGATGGCGCACCCCTCAAGGAATTCACTTTAAGTTATAATATTAAATTATAACTTTATATTATAAACGTTAATTAATTAATATTTAATCAATACGATCAAATATTAATATCTCCCTTATTTCTAACCCGTTTACTGATCCGTCTGATGCTGACAGACTCTGAAGTGATTCCTGATGCCGCCATGCCAAACTGCTAAAAATAGCAGTGGTCCCACACTGCCTGCCAAGAACTGCTAAAAATAGCAATTCTGCAAATGACCTCCGATCGAGCCAGAACGAAAGACAAATGATCAATCCCTGCTGACTGAAGCTGAGCCAAGCTCCGAAATGACCCCCTATCCAGTCCATCAGCCTACGAGGGTCGTATGATAGGCCAATCCTGTCGTCTGAGAGATGTCACTGAGAAGGGGACATGACAAACCCTAGTCGCCCAAAATCTTCAAACTTCATGAAACAAATGCTATTTCACTCAAAAATGTCCCTAGTCTGGATTGCCCAAGGTAGATTTGCTCAGAGAAATCTGTAGACCTCCAAATCTGATTTTTGACCAGGAACTTGTCTTCAAATCCTAGCTGTTGCACAATTCTGCCCTATGATGAAACCTGAGTGATTTCACCTCTCAAGCAAGGGTAAGGGAGCATCACCAAACCCAACTCAAGGGAATACCACCTTGAAGAAATTCAGAAACTTATTTCAGACAAGAGAAAACAAGTATCAATGCCAAAAACATATTAATCTCACCCTCCATGCCTTTAAATAAGGCTTCTAGGAAGGCAAAATAGGCTCAGCGTTTTGTTATCACTAGCCTGGCTCCATAAACTAATGAGCAAAGGCTCTTATTTATAGACAAGCAGAGGAGTAGGGAACCCTAAAATCTCCTTGCTTTCACAATCTAGGGCTTGCTCAGCAAGCAAGCAAGCTTTATTACTAAATCTAGAAAGAAGATAACATCTAAAACCCTAGAAAGCAGAAAAAGCGGGAAACGCCAACTATTACATCTTATCTTCTTTCTTTTCTCAAAGAATGGATAAGGATCATTCCAAGAATAGAAAGAAAGCGGGAAAGAAAGCTTCTAGAAGAAAGCTGCTTTAAAGCTCGATCACATCCGCTAGGAAATTAGAGATTGTGTCCCGGTTCGGTGCATCTACGCCAACTAAGGCAATATTTTGATTCTCCAAGATCTCTTTGCCTTCTTTCACTTCTTCAGTTGCTTTATGAGTTCTATTCTTGCAAAACATCGCTGCCCAAAAAGATGACTCACTAATTGATAACTTGGCGGCTCTGCAACTTTATACTTCTGACACCTCTCTTGATTTCCATCATAAGAGTATTGCAACACTCTTTTCCGATACCTTTCCTCTTTCTCATATGACACCTTCTCTCGTTCTTCATCTGAGATGATGAAGTTTTAACATAGTGCTGATTTGGTCTTAAACTCGAGGGGAGTGTACTCCATATTGAAAACCTTGAAGAATGACTGTAAACTCGCCTATGTTTAGACAAGTCTTGAGCAACTTTCTATTTTTAGAATGTTGGTTTTTCGTCTTCAAACGGACAAATTTTTGGAATTTTTCTGAGATATGGGTTTTGCTCAGAACTTCGTCGCAAGACAACCCAGATCGTCCGTTTTTGAAAATCTCGAATTTTGACTGAAAAAGCAGCAAACCCTAATTTCTTCAATTTTTCTCTGAAAAAGCTGGCACCTGGGTTTTGTTCAGAATACAATTAGAAATGGACCCAGTTGATCAGATTTGAAAAACACTGATGGCTGATCGAAAAAGCAGCCAACCCTAGAATTTGAAATTTTCTTGAAAAAAAGCTGTGATATGGGTTTTCTTCAGAAGACTGCTTTGAGAGGACCCAGATGGTTGAAAACTGAATGCACTGAGGATTTCATGACATGCAAAATAAAAGCAGCTGCTGCAACTTGATGAAGTTCTTGAAAATTTCCTTCAGAAGATTGAAGAGAAAAGACCCAGATGATTGAAAAATGGAATGCCTTGGTCTTCTTCTTGAAAAGTTTGATCTTCTGGATGAAAAAGCTTGAAAAAGCAAGGGTTTTAGGTTGCTGGTTTGAAAAATATGATGAAAAACCAGCAAGCTACGTTCTTGAGTCTTGAAAAATTTCTTCAAACTTGCTGCTCCAACTTTCTCCCTTGAAGGCTACCTGCAAAATAATGAAAATAACATAAAAGAAAGATGTTAAATAGACTTAGGGTTTTGTTTTTGCTTTGCTTTCTTTTGCTTTTATCTCCAAAACCCTAAATCTCAGCTTCATTGAACTTGGACGCCTCTTTCTTCTCTTTGCAATTTTGAAACCTTTTGAAAATCTCAAAAAAAATCTCTAAGGCATGAGAAGTTGGGCGCCCTTTCTCTCTAGGGCCCCCCACTTCCTCCAGTGTTAACCAAAATTTAGACATTTTCAACTTTTCACCATTTCGACCTCCAACTTCGCCACTGATTTCCCGTTCGTAGATTGATCCGACAGGCGAGCTGAAAGATTCATTGGGGAGCCAGACTGATTCTGAGAAGGATGTTTTGGAGGAGCCTTTGGCTAAAAACTTGATCTTGACCTCTGAATTCATGGGAGCCTTTTCCTTCGAGGGGCTCCAAACTTTCACAGTGTTAGCCATTTTTCTAATCTTCAATTTCTTCATTAACTCCTCTTCTACAAATGATTTCGTCGAATCTGGTGTTTCAGGCGTCGGATCAACTGACGGTTGTGCTCATCGCGAAGTTGACGAAGAATGAGAAGGGGTCTTCTGGAAGAGATTTTGTTGGAAAGTGAAATTTGACCCTTCAAAAGTTTGGGCGCCCATCTTGGCTGGGGGCGCCCATGTTCACCAGACTTAGTCATTTTTACACTTTTTCTATGTCTGCTTCTGAACCTTGGTTTTTAGCCTTTGTCGAACCCTTTGTTTGGTGCTTCAGATCTAGTGACTGCGACATCCGATTGACGTGCTGAATATCTCGTTGGAAAGTTGGATCAATTGTGAAGAGATCTCGTTAGACACTCGTTTGCAAATTCATCTGTTGGGACCCCTGAAAACTTGGGCGCCCTTCTTCACCAGGGGCGCCCACTTCCTCCAGACTTAGCCATTTTTATTGATTTTCATCTTCGAGTCTGAAACCTTCATTCTGTACTTTCGTCTTCTATCTGAATCTGCAGAATGTTAAACAGTCGAACGTGCTGACAAAGACAGGCATCGCGAAGCTGGCAGGATACTGAAAGATCAAACATATTCTTGAACCCTAACGGCTGAATTAGGCCCTTCAAAAAACTGGGCGCCCTTCTTCACCAGGGGCGCCCAAAATCTGAACACTTAGTCAAATTTTGATATTTTCAACTTTTCCTCGTTCTGACTTCAGTGCGGATCTCCCCTGTTCGTCGCTGAATTCCGGATGAATGAGTAATCTGATAACTACACCGCTGAATTCGTTGCGAAGCTGACAGAGAATTGAACAACATTGACTGGAGGCGCAAACCCTAATTCTGACATTTGATGCCCTAAAAAGATGGGCGCCCTTTTTCTCCTGGGGCACCCAAACTTTCCAGTGTTAGGAAATTTTCATCATTTTTTATCTTCTTCTTCATTCTCCGTGCATGTTCATCATTTCATCTTCTGTGCCCTGAGTGTTGATTTTGACGCCTGGCAGCCGAATGACCTCCATTGATGACCTCGGAGCTCCACATACGCTTCTGAAAAAGCAGAATAGACCCACAAGGGCAAAACTGACTATTTTGAGATTCTGACTGCACCAGCCTGATATGGACGTATTTTGAGCCAATCAAAATTATTTGGACCCTATCGGACCAAAATTCTATTTTTAGAAAGTTTTGCCAATATCCGCTTTTGAGAGAAACCCAGAAAAACCCAAAAACATTACTAATTTTAGAAAATTTCTAAAAATAGCAGTTTTCCTAAAATTTAGGGATGAAAAACTGAGATCTGGGTTTTGTAGATTAAGCTGCTCTTAGCAGACCCAGATCATTAGATTTTGAAAATTTAGCGTTTTAAACCCCTCATGCAAGACCTGCACACCCAAATTTTGACCTTTTTGACTGATTTGACAAGACTTTTACTCATTTCTTCAAAATGTCTAAGTGTAACAAAAATTTTAATTTTGGGGTACAACACAAAGTAAAGAGTTCGTTAACATTACAGTTACGATGAAAGAACGACCATTGAATTCTCAATGTCATAATCTCATGAAAGCAGTTATTTGCAACTAATATTGCATTCAAAATACATAACTAAACATGTAGTCTCAATGTGAGGGATGTAACAAAAATGCACCAAGCTTGCACAATTCTGCCCTATGATGAAACATGAGTGATTTCACCTCTCAAACAAGGGTAAAGGAGCATCACCAAACGCAACTCAAGGGAACACCACCTTGAAGAAATTCAGAAACTTATTTCAGACAAGAGAAAACAAGTATCAATGCCAAAAAATATTAATCTCACAACCCTCCATGCCTTTAAATAAGGCTTCTAGTCCAAACCGCCCTTAGAAAAGAATCTGATTTGTTTTCAATAAAATATTCAATAACTTCATGGCTAAGGCACCTAAACTGCCCTTAGGGAAGATCTGATTTTATTTAATTAAAATATTCTTTGCCTTCTTCTCCAAGGCACCTAAGTCGTCCTTATCCAAGGATCTGATTTTATTTATTAAAATATTCAATTTCTTCTTGGCTAAGTTTCCCCAAACTGTCCTAGGAAGATCTGATTGCCTTTTTTCCTTTTTGAGTATTATAAAATTGTATTTTGGAAGCTTCCTTGAGCTGCCCCAAGGAAGAGATTAGATTTGATCTTAAAATACTCATTTTTGGTAGCTTCTCCCTTAAGTCACCTAAACCGCCATAGAAAGGGGAAACTTCTAGAAGCTGATCAGATTTGATGAGGTCGACTCACCTCCTTGCTTGTTTGTCCTCCTTGTTTGCTTGGTCTTGCAAATAGACCTCCTTGCTTGCTTTGATTTGAAGTAGACCTTCTTGCTTGCTTTGACTAGCAAGTAGACCTTCTTGCTTGCTTTGACCTCCTTGTGTGCTGACTTACAAGTGGAAAATAAGATCAGCATTATGCTTTGCTTGGATTAAGGGTAACTCTCTCTCAATTCTCTTAACACATTCTACCAAAATTCATTCCCTTTTCACTCCTTCTAACCCATGGGAATGCTGGATGGCCAGAATCAAGTCACCATGATATCACTCCGAGAATGGGGACATTACAGTCCTCCCTTCCCGAGATTGTTTGCCCCTCAAACAATCTACACCTGCATACCAAGCCACTACCAATTGGATCTATATGCCGACCACCTGGATCCCAAATTAGTTTCTATAATTTCAACCACATTGTCATGCTGTTGTACCTTGGAAGATATGCCATCACTTGTGAAAATTATTGGATCCCAGGTTTGTGAGTCAGAATACACCCCAAGAGTGTCTGGGTAAGCATGCCTGCATAAGTCCACCAAAGGGAGTATCCTTAAGCTGCTATCAACTCCTTGAAACATAACTATCCATGGGAATGCTCCACCTAGATCCCATAAGCAAAATGGCCATCCATCATCTCCTAAATCTGAGGAATCCTGCTGCTCTAAATTGGCTACAGGAAGAATACTCAACTGACACAACATTGCCTCTCTATCCTGTATCTCCCAATATAAATCATCTTGGAGAGGCAAACTAGAAAACCTGTAGGATTTGGTTTCTTCCATAAAAGGAGGTATCTCATACCAACCCTTCATTCCACTTTTATGCATTAAATGTAACATCAAGTTATCAACAAGTGGGTTGAAAGTAAAAAAGTATGCATACCACATTGTGTAATCACAAAGAACTGCATCAACCAATTCCGACGAAGGTACTGAACCAACTGTAGGACTCCATATCTGACCATATGTATTTGGAGACTCATGATGTGAAGCATGAAATGTAGGATTTGCGTCTTTAAGTGCAGGTGGTATACCAAACCCAACTAAGGCATACTCATGCTCTATCCTTGTGTTAACTTCATTAATAACCTTAGTGATAGTGGAGCTACTGGTATTACTGGATATTGTATCATCACTATCAGATTCACTAGTCACAACATAGTATGGTTCACCCTGTTTAGCTCTATATCGCTGCCTAGCAAGCATGAAGGTATGATCTCTATCTGGAAGTAATTGTAAGAAATCTGCTTTAACCCTTCCTGGTGCATGCCTAATGGTCTGTAAGCTTCTTGGCGAAACTCCATCCTTGGGCCGGTGTTGTATGAGATACTCAATGAATTTGTCAATCCTATCAAATTGGCTCAAGGCTTGAGCAACCGTCTCCCCCTCAGGGTACATACTCTCAAGAACTACACCAAGAGGTGCAATCTGCTGAAACTGATTTGCATTACCAATAGGGTGTGCCCCCTTGTCTTCCAACGCTGATTTGAGATCAGCAACACATTCCTTAGCTAATTCGGATGGGGTGTTTATTTCATGGTAGCTATCACCAACTTCACAAGAGCATGTCTCCTTATGATTTTTAGCTTCTTGAAGTGCTACTTGAGTGACTTCCAATTCTTCCCTAGTCTTCATAAGCTCGGAAAAGAGATTATCCACTTCTTGCTCCTTTCTTTTCAATGCTTCAGAATAGATTGCAGCAAGTTCAAGGAGGTGATCACGATCTGAAAGTAGATTTAAGTAATCTGATTTCATTACTTCCATTGCTGTTTTGATCACTTGAAAATCTGGATGAGAAGATTCTTCAACTCCCTTATGTCTCCTCTCAAGTTGATCCTTCCATAGGTGATTTTCTATCAATTTGTGAGTGTTATCAAAATGAAAAAGTGCTGCAACAATCTTATCTTTGCTCACTTTCAATTGATTCTCCAAATTTGACTTGTGAACCACATTGGATTTAACAGATGAGGTGGGTAATTGACCCTGAAGAACTCGACTCTCTCCAAGGTCTTCCTCTATAATTTATTTTTTTCCCTTTTGCTGATTTGGAGCTAGGGAAGCGTTTATTCCAATCATAAAATCATCCTCTCCACCATCCAAATCATCCAACACATGAGATGATAGCATACTATCCTCAAGTAGTAGAAGAGGGACAGTGTTCCAAGCAACCATAGAACTATTAGGAGAATGCATCCCCTCACAAGGCTCATCAATGACGACTTCTAGGTTACCCACCAAGAGACTTTTGCTCTCATTACCTTCATCTGCAATTGGTTCTTCAATTTCCTGAACATCATGGTATTCATCTTCATCTTCAGATTGACAATCAGCATTATGCAACTCTGAATTTGTATTAGGGGTCTCCTCATCATTAGATATGTCCTCTATAAGATGTGCCTTACTTTTCCCAAGGTGTGTGCCATACTGAAATTTATGTGCTCTTCTAGCTGCCATAGTTGTCACCAAACTGATCCACACCCTCGCCTCCTTAGCTGATATGATTTTTGCTTCTATCCAACTCCATTGTGTGGTATCCATGACATACCAAACATTATCAAATTGTAGGATCTTCTTGGTAAGAAACCTCCAAGTCTTCTTGAACAACTCTCCAAAACAAAATGATTCACATGATCTTAGCAATTGTCCTTCCATTGTAGATGATGCATGACTAACCAAAATGAAACCAATAATGTTCCATTCCACACAAATGGACATAACACTTGTGGTCGATCCATCCAGTGTGTGACCAACTACTCCACCTAACTCTATAACTTGAGCCTTTAATGGATTCTCAACTAGAGGTAACTCATGAGTCTCAAGATGTAAATTAGGTACACAAATAGGATTTTCTGAATCATGCTTCTTCTCTTGTTCACACTCATCTACATGTTTTTCTTGTTTGCTTACGTCAAGATGCTTCTCCTCTGCATACTCAACTTCTACACATTCTTCCCTTGGAAGAAATAATGATCGAAGATAGGCTTCTCTGGCTTGTCTTGCTTGATCTATGTGATTGACTTGTTCCTTGATTTCTTGAAGGCGCTGTCTTGCTTGGGCAGCCAACAACTTTGCCTCCTTAGCTCTTTGTAACCAACTGTCACACAAGACTTGAGTTCTCTTGACATCTTCCATGGTATGATGTATAAAATCAGAACCTTTGTGGCTTGAATCCACAATGCATTCCTCATGTTTAACACACAAAACTTCAGTGCTAACATGGGAAGACTCTATAACATTCTCTTTTTCATATGATTGATCTATTAGCTCATGATTATGTGACGATAATGGACTGCTGTTTGTAATCAGGAAATCATAATTATCATCAAACCTATTTGTGGTGTCTTCATGTGCATTAACAATACCATCTTCAAGGTCACCCAACTCACAATTTGATTCCTTGCAATTACTATGTAGAGTTGGTGAGATAATGCTTTGCTCAAATAATGGATCATCTAAAGAATCCATACCTTCATGCGGCTGATCAAGAACAATCTCTACATAACCAATGTAGAAATTTGTGTATACTTCACTTGTAGAAGAGGCAAGTAATTCTCCTTCTTTTGTAGATGCTTCATGTGTTTCTTCTTGGAAGGTTAATGGGGCCACATTAGAATCATTACAAGATTCTATCCTTTTATCCTCATGTACTAAATCAGCATGTTTCTCAAACTCATGAAGATTTTTGCAAACCTCACTAGTAGTTTTCCTATCCTCTTTTTGTGCGAATAGATCAAGAGCTATCCTGTGGTATTGTTTCTTTGCCAAATCAGTCTTGTAGTGTAGCCTGGAATGCAAGTCCATGAAATCAATGAAAGGTAAATCTTTCTTAACAGATTAAGGGAGAGTATCATATTCTTTAAACATGCTAAGTATTTCTTCCCTTCTATCCAGCTGTGTTGAATCTTTACTTGTAGATGTGGATGAGTCATTAGAGTGCCTGGATTGTCTTGAAAGAGAATCTTCATAACGCTGCAAATTATGAGCTAACTTCCGCTGTATTTGAGCAAGGTCCTTCATTATCTTTTCCAAGCTAGGTGCCTTTTCCTTCTTTGATGAAGTAGGTAGGAAGGTAGGTAACAATCTTCCATCTTTAATTCTAACCATTGACTCAATTGAAGTTTAAAGAACAGATTTTTTTATACCCTCAGGCTGGCAGGAACCACTGTAAGAATCCCAACTAGATCCTGACCCAAATTGAACTATTTTTGGTTTGGTTTATGAATGTTTTGTTGCCCAAATTTGCATAAAACATTAAGATAACAGATATGCAAGAAATACAATGATTTTCGGAATTGAAACAACCTTCTATTTTGCAAAACAAGTCTGATACAATTATTTGCAGGTCTGACTTTTATTTTCAGACTTTAACAATACTCAGAAAATGATTATAAATGATACCAATGACAACCACAAAACATACTCGTTGATAGCTCCTTATATTAGATGAAATAGATGATACAATAATGCCAAAATAAGAATGATAGGAGCAACTGCTGCTACAGTCTCCAGCTATGACTGAGCTGCAGAAAGGGCTCTAACAACTCCTCAAAATGGATGCCCAAGGCTGAAGATGTGAAGTACAGCTACAAAACCAGCAACTCCTTCAATCGAAATATATTGATATGCCAAAAATAGATGCCAAGACTGGATATAATTAGATCACATATGAAGATGCAATTTCCAGCCACCAAACTGGAAACCCTAGTCGCCCAAAATCTTCAAACTTCATGAAACAAATGCTATTTCACTCAAAAATGTCCCTAGTTTGGATTGCCCAAGGTAGATTTGCTCAGAGAAATCTGTAGACCTCCAAATCTGATTTTTGACCAGGAACTTGTTTTCAAACCCTAGCTGTTGCACAATTCTGCCCTATGATGAAACCTGAGTGATTTCACCTCTCAAGCAAGGGTAAGGGAGCATCACCAAACCCAACTCAAGGGAATACCACCTTGAAGAAATTCAGAAACTTATTTCAGACAAGAGAAAACAAGTATCAATGCCAAAAACATATTAATCTCACCCTCCATGCCTTTAAATAAGGCTTCTAGTCCAAACCACCCTTAGAAGAGAATCTGATTTGTTTTCAATAAAATATTCAAAACTTCATGGTTAAGGCACCTAAACAACCCTTAGGGAAGATTTGATTTGATTTAATTAAAATATCCTTTGCCTTTTTCTCCAAGGCACCTAAGTCGTCCTTATCCAAGGATTTGATTTTATTTATTAAAATATTCAATTTCTTCTTGGCTAAGTTTCCCCAAACTGTCCTAGGAAGATTTGATTGCCTTTTTTCCTTTTTGAGTATTATAAAATTGTATTTTGGAAGCTTCCTTGAGCTGCCCCAAGGAAGAGATTAGATTTGATCTTAAAATACTCATTTTTGGTAGCTTCTCCCTTAAGTCACTTAAACCGCCATAGAAAGTGGAAACTTCTAGAAGTTGATCAGATTTGATGAGGTCGACTCACCACCTTGCTTGTTTGTCCTCCTTGTTTTCTTGGTTTTGCAAATAGACCTCCTTGCCTGCTTTGACTAGCAAGTAGACTTTCTTGCTTGCTTTGACTCCTTGTGTGCTTTGACTTACAAGTGGAAAATAAGATCAGCATTATGCTTTGCTTGGATTAAGGCTGACTCTCTCTTAATTCTCTAAACACATTCTACCAAATTTGATCCTTATGGCCAAAATTCATTCCCTTTTCATGCCTTCTAACCAACGAGAATGCTGGATGGGCCAGAATCAAGTCACCATGATATCACTCCGAGAATGGGGACATTACACTCTCATGCAACTAACAAGCTTGCAGCTTCTGAAAGAGTGCGTATAATGTCCACTTAGGTTGCATGTACACAAGAGCAAAGAAGGAACAGGGAGACAATTATTCTATCTCAAAAGGACTAGTAAAAAATGGAGGCAGGTTGATTGGATGCAAGATATAATGGATTCTTTATGTTCCACACCTGAGTGCCAATGTTAAAAAGAAATATGATGTCTTCAATATAGGATTACATCAAATAACATGGGTACACTTTTTCCAATCTCCAAAAATTTAAAATACTCGAATCAAAGTCAGAGGGGGTCCCTGTTTCTCCATTTACCACAATGTGAACGGAAATGGGAAGCTCATTGAAATTCTTTGTGAATAATCAAAAATCTTAAGAGATTATTATGAAATGTCCCTGAAATATTGTCATTTTTTGGGCATTTAGGGATTCTACCCAACATTTCTATGCCATTTCTAGGGTGTTTTGAGGAGTTTTCTGAGCTTTATATTTTCTGTAATGTCCCCTTCTCATCAGTGATCAACATAGCCATTCATCAGTCTATTCCGGAACCCGTAGACTGGAATGAGGTGAAAATTAGGGTTTCTTGGCTTGGAGTTTTGTGGCATTTCACATTATTTACTATTTATAGTAAATTCTTTTTATGGCAATATGCAGTTGGTTGTCTTCAGTCATCACTTCAGTTGAGCATGTTATTTGTTGTTTCAATATTTTCCTCTCAAGCCTTAATTGATGAAATTTATTGATTAAAAGGCATAAGTGTTATATTTTTCAGTTGACCACCCCTTGGCCTAAGGATATAACTTGTAAGTTGTTTTAAAAAGGGGTCATGAAGGGTACGCCTTGTCATAAAGAGATATTAATATTTTATTTTTAGAACTTATGCTTGGAGGAAAGTGGACGCCACTTTTATGAAGAGTTATATTTTATGAAATTTCAAAAGTAAGAAGAATTCAAAAAGGTGTCTCTTGGCGTACTGCTTGGAAGTTGATGAGTTTCTCAGTTTTTATAAAATGAAGACATTGCTCCAGCATTGGGTATCCATTGTTTACCTTACTGTTATGCTGTCAAAATGACTATGGACATTTTGCTGTTGCTTCGAGGATGCTACCTCCTAGCCCCTTCCCAATTTCGTGTTTGAAATACAACACCTAGTTGGAACATTGCTGCTTCTCACATCAGACTAGCAGATTGAGCATCATAGATTGAAGAATTTTGGAGAATTTTCACAGTTTTGAGTTCCTGGTTTTGCTACAGCTGAAGCTGATTTTTGCTCATATCTAATTGGGTGATTTTATTTTCATTCTGGGTAGTTTGGCAAATGAACTGTTGATGCAAGGCGCCACTTTCCACAAAGTATTGGAATTTAATTCCAAGTATTCAATTTTTACTTGCAAAATCGATTTTTGGTGAAGGCCGTACCATTTAGAGGTGCATTGGAATTCGTGCCAAATAATCTGGAGACTTTGGTGGCTGTTTCTGGATTGTATCTTGGGCGCCAGACTTATAAGGAGTATTTGCAACTTATTTCACGTCATTCGGAGGAGAATTGAGTGAGTTATGAACATTTCATTGATTCTCATAGTTGCAGATTGATATTTCCAGTTTACTGTTTTTGTATCAGATTGTACAAGTTCTGATTTCTGATTCATTATCGGCTGTTAGAGAGTTAAACAATTATTGAAAAACATCTATTAATCTTGTGTATGAAGATTACTGTATTTCCTATGTAATTTGCAGCTTATTTCTCATTGTACAAACTGTAAACAGTAGTACTGTTCCAGTTTTAATTGCTGCAATTTCTTTCTGTATCTTCTCATATAAGTCCCCTGGATGGTTTACCGCCAGTGTGGTTAAATTGATTGTAATATCTTATACCCACTCATAGTGGTGAATCCCCACAGCATTGTGGATGCCCGCTGCAGCGGACGAATTGTTTTCTATTGTAATCTTTTCCCCCCACTGTTTGGTGGTAGTGTGGAACTGTTTCTCATGGCTGGTTATCCGCCTATCATTTCATAATTTCAATCTTTAACACTCCGTCATATGTTAGCACCTCGCCCTCAGTGGGATCTTGAGTGCACATTCTTGATGTTGAGTAGTTCTTCAATTCAAGTTCAGTTTCTTCAATTCAAGTTCAGTTTGCAGTTTGAGGCTAACGCTAATCCAATCATCTATTGCTGGTTATGTTGTGTTATTTTTTCGAAAAAAATTGGTTAGCATATTTCATTTTCTGAACAGATATTTTCACATTGTTTTGTTTCCATTTGTTCTTAGAAAATTTGTTCCATTTTCTGTTCCATTTTCTGCTAGCTAAGATAGGAAAGGATAGATATGCTGACATATCAGTTTGCCTTTTCTCATATCAACAATGGCTAGAGCAATGTCATATACAAGTTACCATGGCATGATTAAGCAAAGTTGATTTAATCCGGTTGCTTATTTTTTTAGTGGTTTTAATAATCACTTTAAAGCCTATTGCTAAAACTCTAGGAGCATTATCAAGTCAAAATAATATAATAGTTTATGTATATACATACATGACATAAGTAGGAAATTTTCGTTTGAGCTCTTATTATAAAGAATTGAGATGTCAATGTTAAAATTTTGTAATGTTATGTGCAAGTATTCTTTGTAATATAGATATGTGAAATGAAATTGGGCAGTACATTGGTTGTCTCTTTTAGAATTTGGGGCTTTAAGCTCCTTCGTGCACATGGCATGTTCTTGCCTTTCTTTAATAATCAGTGATAAGATCAGTCAGATATCTTTATTTTTGTTGTACTTTTTTTATTGTCTTAACTATTAAGATAATGAAGTTTTGTTTGAATAGGAAGGAATGCTAATTATTAGTCATCAATCTATTTCATCATCAATATTCTATAACAGACTACACTTTTAATTCACATGTCCATATCAGGTTTTATAAAAGTTTTTACTAGTTTTTTTTTTTTTTTTTGATTATAGAAATTCCTCTCTTTGTGCTAACCTTCAGTTTATTTTCCACAATTGAGGAATATTTTTTCTGTCATATTCAACTGGGACTTGCATCCAGCCTCCACTGTTTAGGCATGCCTTACCCAACAACTTGGGTGCCAATGTTTATTATGCAATTTGAGTAATTTATCATATTTGCCGGGATCTGAGCTTGGGCCTGCATTGTGAAATCCCACATGCTTTTATCACTTGGGATCATTCCATTCGATAACTAAATTTTGTTACTCTTTGTTTTTATACTTTAAGTCCACCATTATGCTTCTTCAAATTAGTTTGAGTAATTGTTTCATAAGACATGTTTTGTATGATAAAGATCCTATTTGCCACCTTAAATCTAAAGTTTACATTAAGGAATTTGATGTTTTGCTAGGAAAATGTGCCAACCGGTTGCTTGCATCTGCTGGGGTACCCCTAATTGCAAAACAAATGAAGGTAAAGCTTTTCCTATTAGTTTGTCTATTCTGATCAACGTTTTGCTGGAAATTCCTTGCCATGCAAATGTTTAGCCAAGGAATAGATTTAGTGCAATACTTCCTTTTTTAAAATCATTCATCAACCATGACTCTTTTTGTTTGAGGATTTTTTACACTGGAAACACTTTTCCTTGTGTAGAGGTTGGAGTTGAGTTCTATCTGGGCCTTGATTGCTGCATTTGATGAGCCACTTCCTGTTCCAAAAGGTCTTGAAGACATCCCATTTGAAGGAGCCTTCGTTGAGGGAGTTGATGCTCTTTCATGGATGGCAAACAACACAAAGAAACTATTCCCTTCACAAAATCATGGTCCATATTGCTGGACCTTTTTCAGTACGGCTGCCTATGGGAAAAGGAACAAAGTTCCCCAGGTTGTCACAATTAATCATCTGTGCACTTTTTCTATGTCAGTAATTTCACTATGATGTGAAGCATTTTCAATACTTATGGTTCTACTCCTAATATGTATTTGTCTCTTTCTCTAGGAAAATATTCCAAATGTTAAAGCAGATAAAGTGAAGCAAGACATGCTTAAAGGGATCGAGATTGCTTTAGGATTACAAGAGGGGTCATTACAAAGACCATTTTACAGTCGACTACAACTCTGGTAATCTCACTAAATATTGCCAATCTCTTATGACTAATGAATCCTCTATTTGCAATTGTGCTTTCTTTCCACTCAATTAGTTTGTATTGTTATGTACATGCCATATTTTTCCATTAGAGCTAAAAGAAGATTCTGTCAAGAATGTTATCTTCCCTTTCTTCATGCTTCTTTGCTTTTCTATCTTCTCATGCATCTTAGAACATGGAACAACATAGAAAGTGTTGTTTACTGTAAAACTTAAGATTAATTTGATCTACTTATTTCTCAGGGGTGCAGCTCTTCCAATGAACACTCCAGGTATTCCATGCATATTTGACTCACATGGAAGAGCTGGAATTTGTGGAGATTGGCTACTAGGGTCAAGCTTAGAGGCTGCAGCCTTGAGTGGCATGGCGCTTGCTCATCAAGTAAGCTTTCTTGAGTTTATAGCTGTCTTGACTATGTTTTATAGACTTTCCTGTTGATATGCACTGGTCCCAAATATGATGAATAGAGAAATTTCTTCCTGTCTTTATTTTCACATAGGAATCTGTTTGGGTCAAGCTGACTTAAAAAATATATTCTTCCAAGGGAAAATGAGAGCATACAACCTGTTCAGTGTAAAGATTTAAGCATAAAAGCAGCACGATTTATTGACCTGTTTTAATTGTTAACATTGGCCTTGGACATTCACCATTATAAGCATATGGCTTCTCTTTTCCAAGCTAGCAAAGGTACTTCTATTGGGCTTATATTATGCATTTGATGAGTTTGATTCCTCCAGTGATCTAGTGTAATTTCTAAGTCGTCAAGATCCTTTGACCAATGGCCAATGCATTCCATGCAACCCGTGCTTTAGTGCAGGGTGGTGTTTACGCATAGTTACTAGAAGACGGGCACTAGTATTGGTACATGAGAAGGGGTTGGGTACTGTTACGCCATTTTAAAAAATGGTTGAAGACAGCTATATATATATATCGGTGGATATCTTAAAAGAATGATAAATACTAAAATGCTTAAAAATTAAAAATAAAACTAACATTTTAAAGTATTGAAATAGAGTAATTATATTGATATTTGAGAATTGTCATAATGATAGAAAAAATATTAAAAACCATAATACTAGAGATGACAAAGAAACTAGGAGGGGAATCCCATTATTTTAAAACCATAGAATGAGGGACCTTGGAGATGACTATTATTTTTAATCAATTGATAAAACTTCAATGCATCTACTCATCTTAAGCCTTATTATTGTTTTGCTTCATATTATTACCTCTTTGGGATTTAATAAGAAAATTTTCTAGCACCAAAAAAACTTGTAAACTTTTATGAAAAATATAGAAATTACAAGTCTGTTTGTGTATTTGTTTAGTTCTTTTAACTTTTATCAACCACCTATCAGCACTTTAAGAAAATCCAATCTAATTTATGTGATATATCTGAGAAACCTCTATTGGAAGTTTCCTCATTTTTAAGGAGTTCTTATAGGAGATATAAAGGAGATGCAAAGAAACTTCATCGAAAAAGTCCCCTAATGTCTGGAGATGTTTCCATATAGGTCTCCAGGACGGGGACGTGTTTCTGGTATGGGAGATGAGTACCAAGGGTTAGGATATGAGTCTCTTGGTAACTATGTGTTTAAGTCTTAATTGTGACCAATAGTTCTTTGTGTAGCTATATTCTGTTTTGTTATCTACATTTCATTGATGTAATCTTATACCATGTTGAAAATTTCTATTGGATATATCTGAAAAACATTTCCTTTCCGATGTATCACTTTTGCCATCTTAGAGGTCAGCTTCTGTTTGGAGCTGTCATATTGCCAAAAAGGGTTTTTGTATGATGAAATATTTTTATCAAATTAATTATAATTAGCTTTTATATAAAAACAAAGATCTGATCAGCACAGAATCAAATCTCCATTTTAGGCATGGCAGTGAGGCTGTAGGTGTGCAATAGCACATATACTAGTCAGCCGTTACTATCCACACGCAAATAAAAGCAGTTGACAACACTTCCTCTTGAACATGAAAATGGCAGTTCGATTCAAGCTGCATGTTAGAAGCAAAGGATGTCATCGCCTTCAACTAGGGAACATTTGGAAAAGGGATTTGGCCAAATAGAAGGCAGCAAACAATGAAGAAGATCACCTTGAGGAAAGGTTGGCCATGCTTCAATTGAGCAGCCAGATAAAATTGATAAGAAACATGAAGCTATAGATGATTAACAACTTTACAGGCAAATGTTAATGGACCTAGTTTTTATATTTATTTTTTTCATATGGGAAATGCACTTGCTAACACAATAGTTTCAACAAGCATATTTCGTGCAAATCCAAGATTAGTTGCTGGTTAAAATTTTTAGAACAAAATCCATTTCATGCATATCCAACTTTGGTTGCTGGCTTGAATTTTTAGAGAAAAAGTTTTTGCATGTGTATGTGCATGTATGCATACACACATGAGATATCTTGTGGCCACTTTATGTGTTGTATGTGTTAGTGTTTTATAGCTTCGGGAGCTATTTTACCTTAATTAAAGGCTGGTCGGCCTTCATGTTTTAAATGATATTTATTCTTTCTAATAGCCGACCTAGGAGGGAGGTCATGTAATGTCCCCTTCCTAGGCAGTACAGTTGATTTAGGGGTTAGCCTATTAATCATGTTGATGAAAGGTAGCTTCGGTCATATAAATGATGATTGCTGAAAGCATCATCATCATTTATATATGATCGAAATTACTCATCATTTAATATTTCTGAAAAAATGAGAAATTCGAATTAATGGAATTCGATATATATAAATCGAAATTTGCTTTATACTTATCGCTGGGTACTAACATTGTTTTGTTTACCACCGATTAGTAATAATCGGCTATGAGAAACCCGCGCCCTTCAAGGGACACGTCCCATGAAAGAACGTGTCTCCACAAAGTGGAGACACGTCCTCTCATGGGGCGCGTCTCTCCTTGGAGGCGCGTACCTTTGTGGAGATGTGTCTCCCCTCTCTAGTATAAAGCATGATGGAAACCATTGAGTGTAGACATCGAAATTCATAAATGTTCTTGCAATCAGTACATTCAGCATAAGAGAATTAAAATCTGAAACTTAGAATCTTGACTTAGAATTCTTACACAAAATTTCAGACTTAGTATTTCCTTTAGATTTCTTAGGATCCTATTTGATAAGATTTGATTACATTTACATGGTATCAGAGCCAAGTTGTGTGAATCCAAATCAAATCTAGATATCAGATTGCTCTAGAAAATTTGTATTTTTAAAAAAAAAATTGAATTCACATCACATTCTTCATAATGTCAAGTGTGATCAGATTTGAAGATCGTCTTGTAGGAGCAAACAACTTCACATCATGGAAGTTTAGAATAATGATGATTCTTAAAGAGAATAAACTAGACTCACTTGTGAGAGAAAACAAAAAAGAACCAGAGGCTGATCCTGAGAAAACTCAATGGATTGAAAACAATGAAAAGGCCATGAAAATCTTAGTAGATGCAGTTAGGGATCATATAGTGCCCATCCTAGCAAAACATGAAACTGCATATCAAATGTTCAAATCTCTTGAGAGCACCTATGAGATCAACAACACCAGTAGGACTCTTGCATTAAAGAGGCAAATCAATAATGCCCAAATAAACAAAGGAGAAACTATTAATGCATACTTCATGAGGATCTCTGAACTAAGGGATCAATTATCCACAATTGGATATCAGATAGATAGCAAAGAGTTAACTCTAATTGCACTAGGAGGCCTACCAAACTCATGGGAGTCATTTGTTCAAGGAATAAGTGCGAGATCTAAACTCCCCAAGTTTGATAGGCTAAGAACAGATTGCCTTCAAGAGGAAACAAGACTCTCAACAAAAGAAAATAAACAGAAGAACATAGATGAAGACATTCATGTGCTCAACACAACATCTATTAAAAGGAGTAAGAATAACTCCTACAAGAGAGGATCTTTTAAAAGGAAAAGAAATTCCAATGGAAAGGGATCTTCTAAAAGGAAAGACATCTCTCAAGTACAATGCTTTGGATGTGATCAATATGGCCACTATGCAATGAAGTGCCCTGACAGATCAAAGCAACAAGCATCTTTTGCCAAAGTAGGGAAGACAAATTCAGATCATGAATCTGAGAACTTTGTGTTTTATACAGCCTTATCTAGTCAAGTATCTAACAACACCCACAATTGGGTAATTGATAGTGGTTCCTCTAGACATATCACAGGATTCAGAGAACACCTAGACACTTTGACTGAAAAGACTGATGAAGAAGTAACCATTGGGATGATTCTGCACACCCTGTAAAAGGTGTTGGAACTTGCTCCATCAAACTAAAGTCTGGTCTTTCTCTTCAACTCACTAGAGTCTTATTTGTACCTGGAATAAAGAGAAATCTAATATCCATCTCTGCCCTTGAAGACAATGGATATAGAGTTACCTTCATGGATGGGAAAGTTCTGGCATGGCCTAAAAACTCAACTATCAAGAAAGCCCAAACCATAGGTTTAAGACAAGGGTACCTTTACAAACTATGCACTGAAGTTAAACAAGCCCTTACCCTTGACACCTTTGATTCAAATGAGATTTGGCATAGAAAATTAGGACACCTTCATTTCCGTGCCCTATCTTCTGGGGAAAAACTTGTAACAGGCTTACCAAAGTTAAAACCATCTCATGAAGGAACTTGTAAAGGT
>VDFB02089400.1:0-13269 GCA_007258455.2 Sequoia sempervirens
AAGCACAACGAGCTGCTCAAGCCTAGGCCTTATTACAACAACAACAAACCACCCAAGCTGCGCAAGTAGCTCAAGTCGCTCAAGTCGCATGAGCTGCACAAGCTGCCCAACATGCACAAGCTCAAGCACAAGCACAAGCCCAATACCAAGCTCAACAAGCATAAGCACAGGCTCAATACCAAGCACAACTGCAAGCAGCCCAACAACAAGCATATCAGCAAGCCCTGCAACAATACCAAGTGCAACAAGAAGCAACATTCAATACTAGGAACAACTGCAAGCAACCCAACAACAAGCATATCAACAAGCCCTACAACAATACCAAGCACAAGAAGAAGCAACATTACTAGCCCAACAACAAGCATTGTTGGCACAACGACAACATGACCAACAACAAGCGTTGTTGGCACAACAACAACAAGACCAACAACAAACATTGTTAGTGCAACAACAACAAGATCAACAACAAGCATTGTTGGCACAACAACAAATATAGACATATCAACAAGCCTTAATCATGCAACAAAGCTTGCAACAAAACCCCACCAACACACCCATAACTCAAACACCTCAACCACTTCAAAGCATGTTCACTCCATCCCTGATCCACAAGATGACGTGATAGTGCAAATCCAATTGCTCTCGCAACAAGTGCTCAATGTCCAATTAAGGAAAACAACAAAAACATCAAGCAACTTGTGTCCCTATCTGTTTGACAGGAGCCTCACAATGGTACCATTCCCCAAGGGGTTTGAAATCACTAAATTTGACAAATACCATGGGGTGGGAAACCTTGAAGATCACATCAGGGAATTCTAGGTACATTGCATGGAGATCGCATATGATGAGACATATCTAATGTGGCTATTTCCTTGAAGTTTGGCTAGTCCCACCATGGAGTGGTTCTCTCGCCTTCCTTCGAGCATCAAAAAGTTCCAAGAGATCGTAGAGATCATAGATTCATTCATAAAAAACTACACCTTCAATATCAGTATGGATGTTAGTCTAGAGGAACTTTATGTGCTTAAACAAGCTAAGGGGGAATCATTTGCTTCCTTCTTGCAAAGATGTGGATCCAAGGCCAATAGGAGCAAACGGGCTATGCTAGAAGAACAACAAGTTTGCACCATCATTACCAACCTTGAGAAAACCTTGACGTTTCATCTTAAGGTACAATGTATTACCACTTACGACCAACTGATCCCCAAGGCGCTTAGCATCAAACAAGCCCTTGTTGCACAAGGGGGAACACCTACATATCAAGAAAACTAAGACAATCGCCCATCCACTAGCTATAATGAGAAACCTTGCACATGGGAAAGAAACAAAAATGTCACCAATGACGATGTGGTGGACATCAAGGTCATAATCAATGCTCCAAAGCAAAACACCCAAACCTACCAACAACTGCAAAAAAAAATCAAAACAACACACAAGCTAATGCAGTATCACAACAACCACCCAACAATCAAGTCAATAACTTGAATAATCAAGGGGGACCACCCCCGAAAAATAGAAATCCCCCCAAGCGGAAGTACACTATCCTTGGTGAACCAATCAAAGCGTTCATGAAGAAACTAATAAACAAAAATCTCATCAAGATTCCCACTTATGAGAACTATCAAAAACCCCAAGTGAAACCACCGTGGTACAATGAGAATCACCTTTGTGATTTCCACAAAATCAAGGGGCACATAACAACCAACTGCATGAGGTTGAAAAATCTAATCCAATACCTCATTGACGATAAGATCATAAATGTTGAGTAACCAACTGGGAATTAGGACTTAAAAATATGCACAAATCTGATGTTGGATCATAACCAAGGGAACAATAGTGGAAAACAAAAGCATGCCAATGTGAATCATTTGTATGATCATGTTGTTGCATCCATTGATGAAATGGTCACTGTTGTTAGCATCAAAGGAGCCAAAGCTGATTGTGGAGTCACACCATGCAGTGACAAAGTCACCATTATTGGACCATCACAACCACCTAGAGCATCCACTTCAAATCTGAGAACCATTCCTAATGGCTATAATGTCCTAGACCAACTGAAAAGAACCCCAGCTTAGATCTCCATCATGGAGTTGTTGAAGATATCGCCAGCATATAGGAAAATCCTAAAGGAAGCATTGGCTTCATCCACCATCTTTGTGGATCTTGATGTGGACCAATTCCAACCTATGGTTAGAAATATCACCACCTCAAGCCTCCTAACATTCTCCGATCAGGACTGCCCTGTACAACCATCTCACAATCGTACACTCCACCTTGAAGTCTTGGTTCATAAAAATAAAGTCAAAAGGGTCTTGGTGAATGGGGGTGCGGGTCTCAACATCTGTTCCCTCAAATTAATAAAGAATCTAGGATTCTTAGAGTAAGGGCATCACCATCAGAGCTTATGATGATCAGGATAGAGTGTCTCAAGGCACTATTTAGTTCCCTATTCAAGTAGGGCCAACCATTATGGAAACCACATGCTAGGTCCTTAACCTTTATTTACTCTATAATATCCTTCGAGGGCATCCATGGATCCATGGGATGCAAGTAGCCGCTTTCACCTTCCATCAATGCGTCAAGTTCCCATATCAAAATAACGAGGTCACAATTCATGGTGATCCTGAGCCCTTTGCCTATTGCAAGAATCTAGAAGCAAAATACTATAAAATCCCCCAAGTCCCAAAGAACGATGAAGGCCCCACTACTCCATATGTAGACCCAGCTACATTAGCCTCCACTTTTGAGACAAAGACACCTGCCATCCCTGATATATCTAAAATCAAGGTCATTATCCAAGATAATGGGTGTGGGGATTATAGGATGAAGAAGAGTGCTTTCATCATAGGAGAGTTAGCTCAATCTCCTAGGACTCACAGGTAACCCCAACCAGCTAAAATGTCATCCCATACATTCAAAGCAGACCCTTCTAGGTTTAGAAGTTGGGGGGATCTAAGTCAGGAAATAATAGATGAAAGAGACATATCGAGTATCCTATATCAAGATGAAAGGCCCGTGCCTGATCTTATGATGGATGAAAGCAACAAAGGTCTACAAATGATGCTCGATATGGGCTATGACAAAAACAAGAAACTCGGGTAGAATGACAACCTATTTGAACCCCTGATTCTGGAGAAGTGACTAAGAAACCTTGGTCTCGGATGTACCCCTCGAAAGGTGACCATACTTGGCAAAGGTGCCTCGGTTAGAAAGGTCAAAACTCCCCCTCAGCTATCAACTTCCCTTCAATTACTAGTATCCATAGGTCTACCCTTAGACAACTTTACCTTTGATATAACTGATGTGTGTAGTATTGATGAGGATCCCATAACTGACTTGCTTATGCTTTTCGAAGATTCCTCCCTGCTCATGATTAGTACCTTGTCTTTTGAGTCAGACCATCAAACCCATGAAATAAACCTAGTTTATCCCCAACTCATTGATTATGACCAATGAGGACAACCAATTCTAGACACTTTCAAAAATGATGAGGCACTCTCTGAATTCATGGGATTACGGGATATAGTACCATATGGAGATCACAAGGCCAAGCTCGAGATCATACTAGACACATATGCCTATTATGGGGAAATGATTGAATCCTTCAGTCGCAAAAGTAAAAATTTGAGAATAATCTCTAGGTCTTTGAGTGAAAACCACACTGTGGCACTCTCTGATCTAAAAACAGTGAAAATAAAGGATGTATCCAATGGTGAAAACCTCTCTAAGGTGTTGGAGGATGAAGGATTCAATCTTCCTCTCAGTGCAATTTATCAAGAGAAGTCAACAATATTAGCTAAGAAGTGCAATCCATTCAACTTGGGGAAAGAGGAACTACCACACATAACATTCTATGCAGAGTCACTTCTCACAGAACAAGAACTTTTAGCTATGTTCCTGAAAGAAAGAAAGAAAAACTTTGCATGGACCTATGCTGACATGCTTGTGCTTTATCCAGAGGTTGTGGTTCATCACCTAGCTGTATATCTTGAAGCAAAGCTCGTCAGACAAAAGCTTAGGAAGATGCATCCCCAGATAGCATTGTTGGTCAAAATGGAATTTCAAAAGCTCCTAGATGTAGGGTTCATATGACTGATAGATTATCTAGAATGGATCTCAAACCTTATACCCGTTTCAAAGCCCACTGGGGGCATTCGCATTTGCACAGACTTCAGAGATCTCAACAAGGTATGTCCCAAGGATGACTTTCCACTTCTAAACATTGACATGATCGTGGATATGACGATAGGACATGAGATGTTATCATTGATGGACGGGTTCTCAGGCTACAACCAGATCATGATAGCTAAAGAAGACAAACATAAAATGGCTTTCACTTTCCCATGAGGGACATATTACTGGAATATGATGCCATTTGGGTTGAAGAATCTAGGAGCTACCTATTAGAGGGCCATGACACTAATCTTTCATCACATGATCCATAAAATTGTGGAAGATTATGTGGATGATATGTTGGCCAAGTCAAAGAAAAGACGATAACACATAGCTGTATTGGGTTCCATCTTTATGTATAAGAGTAAAATTGCACCCTTGCAATTTCACCTATGTATTTGTATCCACTTTAGTGTCCACTCCCTTAGCATCTTGAGTAGGCTCATTTTAGCCCCTACAATAGCCTTTTCCCTCTCAAGATGCTCCAACACCCCTTTTTAGCAACTATCCTTGTGTGTCAGCTTTCCATCAGACTTGGCGCTTTTCTCGTTTTTGTCATTTTTTAGCATGACGTGTTCAGACACTAGCACGTCACGCGGACATCCGCATGCCGCACTAGCATCTTGCAACATTTCAACATTCAAATGACCATTTCCATGCATGATTTCCACTTGTCAGCTAGTTTTGTCAGTGGTAACAACTGGTAACGCCTAAAAATGACCAAAGAAGCTTATTTTCTCTCTTTTTAAGTCATTCCTTGAACTCATTTGGCTCTCTAAGAACTTCTTTTATAGCTAGCTCCATTCTGCCAACTTCTAGCCTCACTCCAGCTTTGGTTTTAGCCTTCTACACTTCAAATTTTGCTTGTATAGCTCCATATAGCTTGTTGTAGCAACTTCAAGCTCTCTCAAGCTCTCTTTACAACACCCTTTGCAACTTCATCTCCCTCATTTCATGCTTGTGAGCATCTTGGGATTCCATATCCTCTACTATTTGCATACTTACTTGGTGATACAGGTTCTCCTCCTTGAGCGGGGTTTTCTTTTATCACACACTTACTTGGTGGTGCAGGTTCTACTCCTGAGCGGATTTTGCTTTCACCGCACGCTTTTTCCATTTTGGTTACACTCTCTCTATCTTCTTGGTTGTTCGTGGAGGTGGGAACACCAAAACGAGGGTTTGACTGAGGCAAGCCCCTTTACAGCCCCAACATTCTCTCCAGATCTTATAGACATAGGTTTTGAAGACATTCATTTGGTGGAGGCTCCATCACTCATGTGGTTGTAAGCATTTCTTTCCTTCCTTATTCTTATCTTTATTAGTTTTACTTCACTCTATTTTATTTTTGTCACTTTCTTGCATTTTAAGATTTCTTAGCAGTTAGAGTAGAAGTAGCCACTTAAGCATTTTTTGAGATAAACTCGCTTTTTGGTCCCTATGAGACACCAGCATGCCACGTTGTCGTCTGTATTTTGTGCTGTCATCCTTTGGCCAAGAGCTTGGTAGTCTGTCTAGAAAATCTTTGTTACCTCTTTCAGATTCTGAAACTTCTACATTATTCCATTAAGGTAATATAGCGCAGTTCACCTCATGAGGCTCTTTGAGTGAAGATAACTCGTGAATAGTGAATCCCCCTATATTACATTTTTGGTGAACCTAACGTGAAGAGCATTGTTCTTCAAAAAACTAGGAATTTATTTACCCCTACTTGGTGGGGTCATAATTTTTGACTTGGTGCTTGGATTTCAAAACCGTACCATTGGAAAGGTCTCATAGAGAACTTGTTTAGTCCCTAAAATATTGCCTTTGACAACCCTAAAATATTTCCTTCAGCATTCAAATTTTAGGGACCAACGCAAGTTCTGACCTCAAATTCTGCTCTAGAGACCTCCAAAAATGCGATTTACTAGAACATAGGAAATACAGAAAAATTTTTAATGGATTTTATATCTTCTTTTATTAGTCCAATATCTAATTTTGTTCAAAATGTTAATGATGTTCCATTTGATGCATGTGATGGTGACTTGGCTCTGCCCATGTCACTTGGTGTCTTTGATCCTTCTCACGAAATTCTTTTGGCTTCAGAGGATATTTTGTTGCAAGAAGATGAAATCATTGATACCTTTCTTAATGTTACTCTACCTACTCTTCATTCCAATGTACTCTCTTCTAGAGATGATGCATTTGTGAATGATAAAGCTCCTTCTCCTTCCAATGCACTCTCTTTTAGAGATGATGCATTTGTGAATAATAAACCTTCTATTCATTCCAATGCACTCTCTTTTGGAGATGATGCATTCTTAAATGATGAATCTCTTATACCTTCCAATGCACTCTCTTCTAGAGATGGTGCATTTGTGAATGATGAACCTTCTCTTCATTCTGATGCACTCTCTTCTAGAGATGATGTACTTGTGAATGATGAACCTCCTTCCACATCTGATTCTCCCTAGATCAATGTTGAGAATGTTTCTTCAAATAATTATTCCACGTTTGATCTTGTTTGGATTGATGTTGAGAATATGTATTCAAATAATAAGTACACTAGTTGTGATGATTCAATAAATGTAATCTATGTCTCTACTACCCCTCAAAGGCCTAAGATACCAGTTATTTATGTGACTCTAGCTAGTCCTTCTAAACGAATTTGTTCTATTGATGGTGGTTCTCCTGATATTGCTAATGCTCCCTCTTATAGAGCAGTAGCCTATACTTATGAGAATAGTATGAATAAAAAACCAAGCCTTCTTCAAGCACCTAAACTCATGACTAAAGCACCTGGTGATTGTAATCTTACTGGGCAACCTCATGTTCCTTCAGATAAGATCTCACTGTGGGACTTGCTTCAATTTGCTCCGGTTTTACCAAGGTATGCTTAAGGAAGCCTTGCAAAAAATCCTCTTTCCTTCTTCTGCTAGGTTGATAGATGTCAATGCATTGATGGCATATAATCATGCAGATTTGCAGAATATTACGTTCTATCTGTAGGAGCTCCTGCCTCTGGAAGTACAAAAGCAAGTGGACCCTTTAATAATTATAGTTAACATTAATAAAATTGGCATTAGACGTACTCTCATTGACGTCGGTTTAGCACTCAATGTATGTAGCGTCGATCTATTGCCTAAGATTAATATTGACTCATCCTCTATTAATACTTCTTCTGTTGTTATTCATGGGATCGATAATGTTGTGTGACAAGCCCTAGGCAAAATAGTATTGCCTTTGCAGCTTGGACCCATTACCATACCTACCCTTGTTTATGTTATGTCTGAGAAGTTAACTTATAACCTTCTTCTTGGTAGACCGTGGATTAATGCTATGGGTGCAGTCTCGTCTACCTTGCATAAATCTATTAAGTTTATTTGCAACAATAAAGTAGTCATAGTTAAGGCTGACCCTGAGGCTATTCACTTATGCGAGATGGCAGTTGTTGGTCGAGCTTCGGTTGTGCCCACTCTTATTCCTTCAGTGTCTTCTAGTGTGTTGATGTTTACTCCAGCAACACCTACTACAAAGGATACTCTTGAGATAAACGTCCCTAAGGAAGATCCTTCTAAAGCAAGAAATCCTAAGTCTTCCTCTTCCCAAAAGAAGGCATGTCTTGGTGATGATTGAGGTTCCTTAGACTTTACAAATTCCTTCATTCAGGAATATAAAGTCAACCTGATCCACTTAGACCTTCCAATAATATCATCAACACCCACTATCAAATATGACTACTCTTTTGTGTCGCAAGGTAGCGTGAGCGTAAATTGTAATGTACTTAGTGTTGATCCTCCTTTTGGGGAAGAGGATTACACTTCTGCTAAAGAGGATAATGTTGATAGTCCTACTAAAGAGGATGATGGTGATCCTGTAGAAGAGTGTGATCCCCGTTGTTGGGATAATGCTCTTTATGAGGATCCTCTTTCTTTTCAAGATCTACAAACATGTTATGGCTCCAGCTTTAAGTTTGTTTCTAAATATGGCTACGAGTGTAAAGGTTGTGGGCATAAAAAACAAGGCATTCAAGTCCTTATAGAATTTAAACCCCATAAACATAATCTAGGGCTTGGTCACTCGAATGAATAATCTAAACGGAAGCCATTGTTGAGTGACGTGAATTCTTCTCAACGTTGTTTTGTTGAAATGATTCTTCCTCCATTGTTTTCTATCTTCGTGCCTTCTTCTTGTGAGAATTCAAACCTTTCTCCACAAGAGAAAAGGTTTCTTCTCGCTCCCCATCCATTATCTGAGCAAGAGCATATTTTGTTGAGGCTTCTCAAATCCCACTTAATCGCTCTTCCTTCTCCTACACATAATAAACTTCATAAACATGATGAAGGGGGATATCCTTTTTGTGCATACCATTGAGTGCTTGGTCATTCCACTAGCAAATGTAAAGGCTTGAAAGATAAAATATGACAACTTCATGATTCAGGGCTTGAAGGATAAAATACGACAACTTCATGATCCAGGTGCCATCAAACTCCCGTTTGATTAATGCACCCTCCTTTTTGTTGCATGACAAGTGATATCGAGGTTTACCTCTATCCTACATGTTATAAGTATCTTGCATGGTTCTCCTCCCCTATATGTTGGGGGCAGTGATAACCCATTTCATAGGTGTGTGTCCCTTGAGCGGACCCTCTTTCTTTTTCATGGTGGGTTCCCTAGGGACCCTTTCCTCAAAATCATTATTCTGAATGGAACCTTTCACATCTAGCTTGGGGGTAGCCTAACTAGACCTTTTCTTTCAAACAATGCATCCCTTGAGTGGACCCATCTTGTTTCACGTCGGGTTCCCGAGGGACCCCCTTCAAAAATCTTTATCTCAAATGGATTCTTTCACATCTAACTTGGGGGTAGCCTGACTCACTTTTCAAATAATGCGTCCCTTGAGTGGACCCCTCTCTTTTTGAAGGGTTCTTGAGGGAGCCCTTTGAAAGTTTTATGATCTACATGACCAACCACTTTTTGACATGTTCTATCTACAAGTAGAAATGTCGCCGCTTTTGACAGAATCTATCTGTGGGTAGACATGCCACTGCTTCCTAACTCTGCGAAGTCTGCTTTTCTAGGTTTCCTCTATGTGAGAGATCTTGGGGGATACCTCTCTACAGGACAAAGAACCTGTAGAGATCCTTTACATTGGGTGATACAGGTCTTCCTCCTTGAGTGGGGATTGCTTTTATCATCTCTTTCATGGTGCAGGTTCTACTCTTAAGCGGGTTTTTCTTTCACCACGCGCTTCTCGGTGATACGAGTTTTTGTCCTTGAGTGGGGTTTACTTTTATCACCTCTTTTGTGGTGTGGGTTCTACTCTTGAGCGGGTTTTGCTTTCACCAAACGCTTTTTGTTGATACAGGTTTTCCTCCTTGAGCAAAAATTGTTTTTATCACCTCCTTTGTGGTGCTTCTTGAGTGGGTTTTTCTTTTGCCACGTGCTTTGTTCATCTCTCTCTTCTCTCTTGTATATATCAGATCTAAGATTTTCATTTTCTTCATCCTGAGTATATGATCCTTTCTTCATCTCAATGTTCTTCTATGTATTGTTTGGGGATGACGCATAGTATTGAGACAACCTTCTACATCAAGGTCTCTCTACTTTGTGGACTCGAATCCTTTAGCTTTTTATCTTCTAACGTTGCTATCTGGTGCAATTTTTTTTGTCTAATGTATTAGTTTTGTAGGTCTTTAGATTGGGGGCATGTGTCTTTGGTTCGAAGAGTTATCTGCTTCCTCTATAGTATCCTTTTGGCATATGATGTTATTTATTTTTAGTAGATTTCCTTTAGCTTGCATATTAATGTAGATTCATATGCCCGCTAAAGTGGGGGAAAAATGTATGAGTAAAATTGCACCCTTGCAATTTCACCTATGTATTTGGATCCGCTATAGTGTCCACTCCCTTAGCATTTTGAGTAGGCTCATTTTAACCCCTACATCAGCCTTTTCCCTCTCAAGATGCTCCAGCACCCCTTTTCAGCAAATACCCTTGTGTGTTAGCTTTCCATCATACTTGGTGCTTTTCCCATTTCCATCATTTTGTAGCATGACTTTTCAGACACTAGTGCGTTGTGTGGACGTTCACGTGCCACACTAGCATCCTGCGACGTTTCAACATTCAAATGACCATTTTTGTGTATGATTTCCACTTGTCGGTGAGTTTTGTCAGTGGTAATGGCTAGTAACACCCGAAAATTATTGAAGAAGCTTCTTTTCTCTCTTTTTAAGTCATCCCTTCAACTCATTTGGCTCTCTAAGAAATTCTATAGCTAGCTCCATTCTGCCAACTTCTAGCCTCACTCCAGCTTTGGTTTTAGCCTTTTACACTTCAAATTTTGCTTGTATAGCTCCATATAGCTTGTTGTAGCAGCTTCAAGCTCTCTCAAGATCTCTTTACAACACCATTTGCAACTTCATCTCCCTCATTTCATGCTTGTGAGCATCTTGGGATTTCATATCCCCTACTATTTGCATACTTGGTGATATGGGTTCTCCTTGAGTGAGGTTTTCTTTTATCACATGCTTACTTGGTGGTGCAGGTTCTACTCCTGAGTGGGTTTTGATTTCACCACACACTTTTTCCATTTTAGTTACACTCTCTCTCTATCTTCTTGGTTCTCTATGGAGGTGGGAACACCAAAATGGGGGTTTGATTGAGGCAAACCCCTATACAACCCCAACATTCTCTCCATATCTTATTGACATAGGTTTTTAAGACATTCATTTGGTGGAGGCTTCATCACTCACATGGTTGTAATTATTTCTTTCCTTCCTTCTTCTTATCTTTATTAGTTTTACTTCACTCTATTTCAGTTCTGTCACTTTCCTACGTTTTAAGATTTCTTAGCAGTTTGAGTAGAAGTAACCACTTAAGCATTTTCTAAGATAAACTCACTTTCTGGTCCCTACGAGATGCCAGTGCACCTCTGGGACGCCAGTGCACTGCATTGTCATATGTATTCTATGTTGTTTTCCTTTGGCTGAGAGCTTGGTAGCTTGTCCAAAAAATTTCTATGACCTACTCTTTCGGATTCTAAAACTTTTGTGTTGTTCCATTGAGGTAATATAGGGAAGTTCACCCAGTGAGGCTCTCTGAGTGAATGAAACTTGTGAGTAGCAAATCCCCCTATATTACACTTTGATAGGTTAGAGGAATATAAAGTCAAACTCAACCCAAAGAAGTGTGTCTTTGGAGTATAGTCAGGGAAACTCCTTGGGTACATCATGTCCATGAGAGGAATTGAGATAGATCCTGCTAAGCTCAAAGCCATTCTCGAAATGGAGGCATCCAAAACACTAAAACAATTAAGGGGTTTACAAGGAAGACTCCAGTCCATCCGTCGATTCATAATGCAACTAGCAAACAAGGTTGTCCCCTACTCTCATCTACTCCACAAGGGGGTAGCAGACAAGTAGGATGAAAAGTGTGATCAGGCCTTCAACAAGATCAAAGAATACTTACTCACACCGCTAGTCCTCATGCTGCCAATTCTAGGAAAACCTTTGGTCTCTTATATATCAGCAACAATGGTAGCTCTTGTGCTCTCTTGGCATAACATGATGAAAAGGGAAAAGAGAGAGCTATCTATTATATCAATAAAACTATGGTGGGCCATGAATTGAACTATACATCCATTGAGAAAGCCTATTTAGCAGTTGTATTTGCAGCACAAAAGTTCAGACATGACAAGATATCCCATTAGATAAAGCTTATTGCAAAGATAGACCCCCTTAAGTACTTGCTTTCCAAAGCAACACTTATAGGGTGGACAACCAAGTGGGTTATGATCCTCACAAAGCATGACATTAAGTATGTGGAGTGCAAGGCCACCAAAGGAGAAGCAATTGTGGATCAGTTGGCAGAGGCACCGATATACTCAGAGAATCCTCTTGTCTTAGAATTCCTAGATGAATCAATCTTCAACCTATGTGTAGTGGATCACTAGAAAATGTACTTTGATGGATCCTACATGCAACATGGATCAGGAGCAGGGATCTTCTTCATCACTGCACAAGGGGATTGCATTCCAAAATAATACAAGTTGTCATTCCCTTGCACAAATAAGGAAGTACCCTAAATCTGCAATGTAAGACCAACCTCAAAAACTCATTAGAAGGGTTAGTCTAAACATACAAATCTGAAAATACCTCCATGAAATAGAATATCTATGCTAAAGAAATGCCACAAGTAACAAAAATAGCATCAAGAAGACATTTTAAAAGCAAGATAATCACCTATTCCATGTTGGATTGGTGTCACATGTGCTAGTGACCCTTTCCCAACCCTTGATCAAAGCTCAAAATGATAAAATGAAAATGGAGATGATGGAGTGAAATGAACAAGATCAAATCTCAAATGAAGAGAGTAACCTTGCATAAAATTGTGGATCCATGAATGAAATGAAGGCCCTCTTTTATAGATTTTCAAAATGCCAAGTGTTGAAAAGGGACCAATGTGGGATCAAAAACAAGCCAATGAGTTGAGGACACTTGTCATCATGTAATTAGTCCAATGGTTATTGTGCAAGATTTGGGAAGAGTGCCCATGAGGAGGAGAATTTGAATTCAAATTTGCAATAAATTTTGAGAGGGGGACAAGAAAGAAGAGCAATAAATGCCATGTTTGACTTGTTATGTTGAGGGAAAATGAGGTTTTAATAAATCAATAAAATTGATTTATTGTGCAAGTGGCTAGATCTAGATAATGCAAGTGGGATGTGATTAGCATTAGATTAGGATTAGATGATGATTATGCTGATTAATGCTGATTAGATGATTTGACTTTCAAGACTTTGATATTTGATTTATTTGAATTAGAAAATGATGGAATATAATTTAAGATTTGATTTAAATGGATTTTTGATTTATTTAAAAGATTGATGATAATGCTTATTTGATTTTTAAATAAATAACCTTAGGCAATGAGGTTATTTAAATAAATGGATGAAGGTGATGAATGGATCCAATGCGACATATAGTTCAGTTGATAAATGATCCTGATCAAATGCAGAATGTTAGTTTTGCATGTCTACATTTTGCCCCTCTTTGAAGCAATGTACTTGTTGCATTGGTTCAAAGAATAACTTGCCGCGATCAAAATCAAAAAATT
>VDFB02089402.1:0-26664 GCA_007258455.2 Sequoia sempervirens
TTTTTATTTCCTTTTATCCTTCCAAGGAATATTAAAATCATTTTTCTCTTCCCCATGTGATCTTTGACTTGTCACATCAAGTCACATGTGAAATCTAACCCTCTTCTAATATGTCATTAATTAGTTTAATCAAGTACTTGCACAACCTTAATCACTCCATGTCATTTAATCAAGTCAACCCTATTAAATGTTTTTTCTTTTTGGACAAGGCATCTCCATTCCCCATGTGAATTTTTAATTCACATTTAATCTCCCAATGCATTTAAAGGAATTTTAAATTCCTTCTCTCATCCCCATGAGAATATTTGAAAAAATTTTAATTCCCCACTTGTCCTCTCCCCCCACATGGGGACAAATACCTCCTTTATGAGGAGATCTTGTCCCAATCCCAAGGTACTATGTACCCTCTCCATGTCATAATTAATCCTTCCACCCTGTACACATCATCTTTTTCAAGCCACTTCATAACATACATGTCAAGATGTGAGGATTGTGAGTTCTCAACTCACCCAGCCCCTACATCTGATCTTGGTGGCTCAATCTCAACCGTCCATTTCCCTAGAGAGTTCTAAAATCTATATAAATACCCCCTCTTTTCTCTCATTTTGAGAGAGATCATTGATAGTAGCCAAACTCTTGCAAAAAATTTCCTTGAGCCATACTTAGCCATTTTTCATACTTGCATCCACTTTTCACTCATTTTACATCCTCATTCCACCTTATAGCTTGCATCTCTTGCCATCCAAGGAGCATACAACACCAAAGATCATACAATTAAAAGGATCGAGACCAACACAAGGTAAAAAGTTTCATTTGTCATCTTTATTTTGTATTGAATCCAACTAGGCTAATCTTGAGGTGTAGGTTGTTTTTAGTGTTATTTTGCACTCTTTTGTTTGTTGTTCATTTTCTAGCACCTAAATCTCAATCTCTATCATAGGAATCACCGGGGAGAGAGAAGAGACGAAACGAGATTGAATCTAGAAGGGTTATGTTGGTGGATTTTCTCTAGATAGAATAGGATGTAAATCTTGATGTAAAGGCTTAGCCAACATTGTATTGTAACTGTTTATTTGGTTGCTAAATAATACAATGGATCTATGCTTTTAGAGTGTGGGGTTTTTTACTCAAAATAGTTTTCCCCACGTAAATCTTTGTGTTCATGTCTTTTATTCCATCTTTCATGTTTAACGATTTTGTTTGTAGAATCTATTTAATGCTTGTTGTTGAAATCGGTTGATCTTGAAAGATCTAAAATTGCATAACTTTCCTCTAGAGGTTAATGGTTAGAAATAAACTATGTCTGATTCTACTTTATGGCATAGTAGTACATTTTTTTGAGGTAATCTAAAGAAATGAATGTTACCAAAGACACCTACTAATCTCGGATGCACAGTTTGAGATTAAACAAATTTCCATTCAAATGGTATTAGAGATTTCTTCTAGGATTTTCATGTAGAAATTCTTGGTGTTTTTGGTTTTGGGTATTCCTTTTGTAAAGATTTCTTTTTCTGGAAAGCTTGAGGAAATTTGAAGGAATCGACTGAAGATTGATGCTTTGGTGAGTGGAATTTGTTTGTTTTTTTGTTTTAGTTTCAAGAGACAACATGTAGCTTGAAGGATGGTGAAGACAGAGAAAATGAAGTTGGTCATATTGAAATGATGTGATCTGAAGCTCATAGTTGACAGTGGAATAATCCTGATGCATGGGGTGGGATTTTTTGCTTTTTGGTTGTGTTGCAACAAATATTTCATGTTGGGTGTCTATGTGAGAGGATCCCTAATGGTATGAAGAAGCTTGGGTTGTTATTTAGCCATGGAATAATGTGCTTATGTTGAGTACTTTCTCCTGGTATTGGAAGGAATTGTTTTTTGTTACCCTATTTGCATGTATGCTATGGAGTTGATCATTGAATGATCTGGAAGCTTCTACAATAGCTTATCTCCCTCGAATGCATGTGCATTTTGGTGGTTGTGGAGTTGGCCTGAAATAGGCATGGAGTTCTTGAACTACTTTTTCTTTTAATGGATGCTTTGTAGTTGCATTGCTCAAATTCATCTTCCTTGGATCTGAAGGTTTTATAGATTTTCATAAAAATCTATGGTTATGCTCATTTATGATAATCCATTATTTTGTTTTAACCATTATAGTAGTTTTTTGTTTCATACTTTTGAGTCTTCTAGTTGTGAAGTGGGTGTGGATGCACATGGTTGTTTTTCAAACACAGTCGTTTTGTAGGTTTTAGATGGTTTAGATAAAACTTGTGATTTCTTGGAGCTATGGTTAAGCTATTTTCTAGACCTTGACTCTTAGGGTGTTACTAGATGAGATAGTTACATTTTTGCATGCATGCTTCGTGCATGGTGTGAGAAGTTGAGATGCTTTCTCTGCATGGCGGTGTTGCTACATGATTAGTCACTCAACATTTTTTTGGTAATGCTTGGTGGGTTCCTAGACTATGGTGCTCGAGCTGTGGACCTATTTGGCGAATCGGATTTTTGTATGATATGGTGCTTGAGTCATGTTGTCTACATGATTATTCTCTTTGAGATCTTAGTTTTGCAATTTCCAGTACAATAGTGGGTTTACATGTTATATTGATTGGATCTACAGGGTGTGTAATGTTGTGGGTTGTCTTTACCTACATGTTTGATGTGGGACAACTCAGAAGTGGATTGTCTATATCCATGAGTTTTGATTTTGTGATGATGCAGACTTGTTAGTTGGCCTTGTTTGCATTGGTGTGGTTTCTTTGAAATGAGAGTACCTAGATAGTCAATTATGGGGACCTGTAGCATGTGTATCACGATGTCATGAATAGCTTGGATACACAACTTAGTGCAATTTTTTGACAGTGATGGTATTTTTTCTTGGTTTGGAGATCTTGGTGCCACTTGGTATTGTTGTCAAATGGACATGTTGATGTGTGGACTTGGAGGATTTTCATATTAGAAAATGTTTGGTCATGATGCTTGGAGAGCTCAATTGTCATAGTTTAGTGGGAGCTCTAATAGTGACTTGGTTTATAGTTTGTTTTGTTTTATGTCATGGTATACTCTTGATCACGCATTAGAGTTTTGGCATGATGCATTGCTCTTGAGACCATGGTAAGTTCACTTGGAGCATGGGATCTTCTAAGGGGGATGGTAAGGTCATGATGTCATGATAAGTTCCTGATTCAGATGATTGGTCCTAGAGGAGTCATGCTGGTTTGCATATCTTAGAGGAGAATTCTCATTCCCCACTCTTGGTCTACTCGGTGGATTATCACTTGAGAGGTAATGCCCATTATTTCTCTAAGGTGCTTTATGCTTTATTTCATAGACATGGATCTTGAGCTGCTATTAGATGGTTTTGGAGGATTCATTATGAGAGATGGATAGTATGGTTATCTCCTTGGGATTGCATTTTTATTTATGATGATCATAGGGGATGGTAATGGGTTGATTTCCTGAGATGGGAAATAGAGTAGTTTGATCTTCTTTGGGAAGCTTACATCCATGTATATATATGATGCATATGTTATGTTTGATCTCTTGAGGTTGAATGGAGTTGGATGTTGTTATGGCTTTTATATTGGGGTTGTGAAGAAGATCTTATTTGAAACAGTTGGCATTTGGATGTGTATGTAGACGGGCATGCTACATGTTTATGATTTGCAATTTTTTTCTCTTTAGTATGGTTCTTCTTCCTGTATATTCGGATTCATATGACTTTAGATGTGAGATTTCTATGTGGAGATATGGTGATCACTAGTTTGCGGTCATGTATTGTAACTTGTGTGATGACATGGAAGTTCTTGTATCTTTCTTTTGTTGGATATGGAGAACATGGGAGAGTTGTGGAAGATTGTTGAGAGAGATGTTTCTTGTAGCAATTGGTTATAGGATTAGCAGATCTTTTTGGATTGTCCTTGGTACTACATGGCTATACTTTCTATGTGCTATGATCAGTAGACTTGATATGCCTTTGATAGTTTTAGATTCAACATTAACCATGCAATGGGAGTTACTAGATGTGTTTGGTCTTCTTCGACTATTGGCACATGGAGTTTGTCTTTGTAGTTGATGGGTTGGTTATGTAGGTGGCATGAGTTTTTTGAGGTGGATACTTTGAGGTATGGGTGATTGGATGGATTAGCACTTGATGTGTGTGTTATTTTTAGTCATGTGGGTTAATCAGTTGGATGGGAGTAGTTAGTTTCCTAGTTGTTGTTCTAGATGATGTTCTATCTTGTTTTATGGAGGATGACTTCACAGTTGTGTTCAAGTTGTGATCTTTGAAGTTGATGTTGTTGATGATTTTGTATAGCTTGTAAGTATAGTGGAGTGGTGGTAGTATTATGTAGCATTTTCTATCAGTTGGCTCTGATACTTATGTTCTTTAGACTGGTGCATATACACCATGGCTCATTCCTTTCATTTGGAGAATGGATAGAACTACTGCATGAGATGGTGGACATCTTGGATGTTGTTGCAAGTGTCTAGAGTGATTCAGTGACTTCAAGTGTTGCAAGGAGTCAGTAAGTTCTTCAAGTGGGAGAATGTTGAGAAAAAATTCTCAAACTTACTAGCATAAAAGGTTTCAAGTTCAGGCTTTAGCTTCAATAGGTTGAAAGGCTCATGTTGGTAGGAATTAGTGCCCAATCTCCTTGATGTCCTGATAAGCTCTCCACACATTGGTGTTAAGTGCTTTGTTAGGTTGACAATCACATGTTAGTTGGATGGAGTGATAAGTCTCTTCAACAAGCACTTGGCTTACCGTGGCGGCCCATGGAGAGGCTAGCAGGTGTGTGGGTCATCTCGCCACCCCACAATGGTGATAATAGATGGCTTGCAGTAGTGCGGGATATATTGATGTCCGACAGTAGCCTGTGATATGGCTTGCACTAGTGTGGTATAGATACCACTGTATTGCGATGGCCAAATGAGATGAACAATGAGTTGGCGATAAAGCTTCATCAAGAAGGTAGACACATACCAATGGGACATAATAAGCAGTCCCTTCAATATCCTAATGGAAGGAAGGGTCTCTTCATCAAAGGGAATGGTGGATTTCATCAGGATGTAGTTAATGGTCCCTTCAACATGCCAATGAGGTGGAACCAAATGACAGTGATGGTAATAGTTGTGATCTAGTTGATATGATGGTGCTCACTAGCCCGTGGCACCTATGGTGGTACCCAGTCTATACCTCGTGGGGGAATGGGGAATGGAAGAGATTAACTAGTGGTTTGATTTGACAGAGGATGAAGTACCTAGTGGGTCTTGAAGATGCAAACCGAAGGTGTATCGAGGCATCAGTAAGGTTTCAAAGAGACAAGGATTGAAGTCTCTTTGATGTTCTGATGAGACTTTGAAAGAGGCAGAACGTAACGACAGTTGAGTTAGTTTGTGACTGTTTGTTTGGTATGGAAGTTGGAACATCGGGTTTCTAGTGACGCTTAAGAATTATGTATTGAATGTAGTGGTGCATTGGAATGACTGAGGGAGAGAGAAGAGATGAGAGGAGATTGAATCTAGAAGGGTCATGTTGGTGGATTTTCTCTAGATGGAACAAGATGTAAATCTTCATGTAAAGGCTTAGAGCCTGCATTATATTGTAACTATTTATTTAGTTGCTAAATAATACAATGGATCTATGCTTTTATAGTGTAGGGTTTTTTACCCGAAAGGTTATTCCCCATGTAAATCTTTGTGTTTATGTCTTTTGTTCCATCTTTCATGTTTAATTATTTTGTTTGTAGAATTTATTTAATGCTTGTTGTTGAAATTGGTTGATCTTGAAAGATCTAAAATTGCATAAACTTTCCTCTAGGGGTTAATGGTGGGAAATAAACTATGTATGGTTCCACTTTATGGAATAGTAGTATGTTTTTTTGAGGAAATCTAAAGAAATGACTGTTACCAAAGACACCTATTGATCTCAAATGCTCATTCTGAGATAAAACCAACTAGGACTGTCATGGCCTTCTCTCTTTCTCAATAATTTCATATTGTTAGGGACTTTCTTTCATGTTAGGCCTTAATAATGACTATCTTTTAGAGATAGGACTGCACTTTCACCTTGTTCATAAACATATTGTACAAATGAGTTCATCAAATATCTCATAAAATGAAGGGAAATAGATGCGGAATCAATTAGGAGTTTTACAAGCTTTCTTCCATATTTTTAATGGTATTATAGTTATTAACCATTGAAGACCTTTAGTAAGTCACTTCTAAAATCTATGAAGTGAAAACTAAAACAACATATTGGAGATGGCAAAGGTGAAGGTCCTCTAGTACTAGGGCATCAATTATTATGTCAAAATAACTTATTTGCAAGGATTGAGGATGCATGCCTCCTTTTTTCTCTAACATAAGTAGCAAGGTTACCTCATATGCCTTTTTTTAGAATACAAACATTTCTCCTAATATAAATTTGTTTATCCACAAGTACAATGACTCCTTTAGATGAATATAAGTCCCAATATGCAACATTTTTCCTTTTTAGAGAGTACAAATCCTCTATCAACTGCTTGTCTTGGGATGATTATCTTAAGATATAAAATTCCACGTAAATTCTTGCACCTAAATCCCAATCAATATTATCTAACTTGTTCCCTTCAATGAAACTTGCAATCTTCTAGATCTCTGAATGTTTAGATGAACAAAATAATTTAGGTGCAACTAATGTTATGAAAATTGAGTGATCCCTTTTCCATTGTAATCTCTTGAGAATATGTGCAAGTTCTTTCATTGAGTCCTCATAATATTGGTAGGGCATAGCCAAAGCCTCATGCATCCATTCAGATGGTATGCTCAGTTCCTCCTTAATAAATTTCTTTCATGTTTCTACCGAGTTCCACATCTCACAAAATTGACATATTGAAAAATTCCTCTAAGTTCCTAGCGAAAATTCTTCCTTTTGGATGAAATGACAATCAATTTTAGGTCTTTTAGGCCTCTTGGATGTGATGGAAAGGTCTATTTTGACCCAATATTTCAAACCCTCATAGATCTAGCCTCACATGTTTGATTTAGAAAAATAAAAGATAAAACTAAGTTTCTTGGACTCCATAAACTCAATGGTGAGATTAGATTTGCACCAACATGCACCAAAATTTACGTGCAATATAAAGCCACAAAGAGAAAACCCCAAAATCTCATTTTTCTATCAAGATTTTAATTCTCCAAGTCATCATATGATGTACATGAAGAGCATACTCAACCTTTCAAGTTCCACCAAGATTTTTAATCTAGTAATAGCTCATGCACAAAATCACCCTTAAATCTGAGGAGTTTACAGATTTAAAGCTCTGATACAATGTAGGAACTAAAAATTAGCTCACACACCAACATCACCTACAAAATAAAAGATAAACTTTCACAAGAGAGTATGGAAAGATAATAACTTGCTTGATATGATATGCTTATAAATGTGCAAGAGCCTTGCTTAAATAGACAAGGTAAGAGATAGGATTAGACAAGATCAAGACATGTGTCTTAATCCTATGGCATGAGACAACTAACATAACACATATTAAATGACCTAAGACACAAGAAGTAAATGATATAATATAAAATAAGATATCATCAAGACAACTAAGATTTATAGAAGGATTCCTAGGATGTAAGTAAACTTAGCATGTAAATAGGACCTACTAGTGAACTAGATAGATAAAACACATATTCACACATACAAGGATGTGCCCACACTAGTATAGTCATGATCAAGATATACCAGTTGCTCCTATGGTTTAGGCAATTGCACTATGACCCATATATTTTAGCCAAACAATGTTTTAAACATAATTCTACTAGGACAACAAAAAGGATGCCACTTCAAATTATGGATTACAAAACTATGGTTCACCCAAACACACATAAATATATATATATATATATATATATATGAAAATATATTTTATAATTTGACAAACTACATTCTAAAATTAATACTTATTATATTTCAAATCATTATGGGTTTATTTAAGGAATTTTATAGAGATAAAGAATCCATGCCAACATTAAAATTTTCAAAAGAAATTTCATCCAATATACAATTTTGAAAATAATCCTTAAACCAAAAATTATTAACTTATTTCATATGTCTCATTGCACTATAGTTTTTTCTAACAATGTATCTAAATATTATCCACTTCAAAACTTCACATTAAAAATATATAATTCAAATATAAATATATATATATAAACTTATAGCTAATTTATTTTCCAAAATACAAAATTGAAAGATTAAAAAAAATATTACAAATTCCTTCTCATGTAAACTTCATACACTCTTCTTCTTTCTCATAAAAGGTTCCTTGAATTAAGAAAGAACCCCCAAAAAAATTCTCCTCTCAATTTGAAAACTCAATGCAAAGAGCCACTTTTTCTAATTCTAAATTTCTATTAAATAGGTGATCTTCCAAGATACCAAGATGAAGCCTAATCTCTAATAATCAACTCCAAGCCAATGATAGTAAGCTACATCCTAACCATATATTGTTCACAAACACTATCCTCCTAGCTAAGGAGAGCATGGATCCACACTCAAGCATAATGACATAGTTTAAATTGATATGTAAATACACAATATAAGAATATTTTTATGGATAAATTAAGCACATAGAGTCATGAGCCAATACATGTAACTGAGAGGGAACAAGAATAACCAATGACACATAAAAACCATGAAACAACATGAGAAACCACTGGGGACTCAACCACTAGTCAAATATAGCATTAAACTAATTTTTGGGTCAATGGAGAAGAGTTTAAAATAAGGAAACTCATCTCCAACATGGAGAGGGATCAAGATAGAACATCAAATCATGCACTAACACCACAAATATTGACAATTATTTCAAAGAACAATGCCAATGCTAAGAAGACATACAACCACTTGAGAGACTAGCCATAAATTTCATAGTTTCAACTTTAACTGAGAAGAATGAGAAAGGATGTGGTAGGTAGGAATGAACAAAATTTAATATCTATAAATATTTTGAGATATATTTAATATCTATCTGTAAATAGGGTATGTTAGAAATTTTGGTTTAAACAAAATACTTTAAATAAGTTCTTATATTTATTTCTTGAATGGTTGGAATTTTTTATGGGGCATGGATTCAAATTTCTCAGGGTGGTTAGAAGGAGTTTTTTCTTCATAACGACTAGCTGAATTTTGACAGTCACGAAGATTCATGCACAAATGTGTCAAGGAGGGAAATTTCATCATCCCAAGCTTGTCTTGAATTTTGTTTCACAAGTTTTCAATGAACATTCTTTAAAGCTCAACATCAAGAATCTTAATGTTGATTTATGATAAATCGATTGGTATTATGTTATAAAATCAACAGTCTTTTCATCGTCCTTTTGTTTACACTTCATTAAATTAGCTAAGGTCATCTTGGGACTAATGTGCACTTGGAAGTGGTTAAGAAATTCATCAACAAGATCATTGAATGAACTCGTTGAGTTATTTGGTAAAGAGAAAAAACATTCCAAGGTTGTATCTTTCAAAGACCTAGGGAAAATTTTATCCAAGAGCTTGTCTTCAAAACTGAAGTCACTACATAAAGTTGTGTATGTCAAGAAATGGTTGCTAGGATCTCTTTTACCACCATATTTCTCAAATCTAGGAATCTTTATGCCTTGTGGCATTTTTGCTCTCAATATCTCCAAGGATAAGGGGTTTCTTTTGACATATTGTGAAGGTTGGCCATTTTGATTTTGGTTCAATGTGGAAATTTTTTGTTAGGGGGATGAAACATTTTGCAAGAGTTGGTTAAGGATGGAATCATTGGTTGTGTTTTGAGATGGAGGTGAATAAGGTGGGGTGTATATGTGTATGGAGGACAAGTGAATTGCAAGTTTGTGAGAGGTGATGGCTTAGGAGATATGAGATTTGAATTCACAAAGCTAAAAGGATTCCCAGTGGAAATAACTAAGGTTGTATTAACATTGCTAGTGGGTTTCCTTGTTGTAGTAATAGTTTGATTAGTGTATGTAGGAATAGAGGCCATAGTTGTAGAAGTAGGAATTGGATTTCCAACTTAACTTTGAGTGTATCCCAGAATTTGAGAACAACTATCCATTGTAGGAACATGATTTTCAATTAAATGAGTTAGGATATGCATGATTTTTATTCCTAGTTCATTATCAAGCATTTTCCTCATGTTATCTATGACAAGAACCACAGTACTAGCAATGTATTCAACACTCACAAAGTTTTGCAATTTTCTAAGGCTTCATCCATTTTTTTAATTTTTTTCTTGAGGGATATTAGCAACCATTGTGTCAACATAAATCACATTGGTTGTGGGTAAAGTGGGCATCGGAAATGTGGTATCAAAGCTATGGTCCATAATGCGTTGACTAGTATCAACACTATGAGTGAAAGAGTTGGAAAACTCAAGATCCATAATGGATGTAGTAGCGCAAGATGGCATGAGTATCGAACTACGTCTCACTAAAGTATTGGTAATAGGACACCAGGTTGTGAAGCTCATACAATTTTCAACAAAAATAAGTGCACTCAAAAAGGAGAAGGGGCACTATGCAAATGCAATGAACACCCAAAAGTATGGATCACAATGCAAGTATGTAAAAAGATTTTGCAATTTTCAGATTTGAAACAAGATAATTTATTGATAATGCTATGCAAAATCTTGAAAATGATGTCTTTTTTAATGCCAATTTTGATTTCAAACAATACACTCAATTTGACCAATTGAACTTAATGGAAGAAAGTACAAATTTTTTGTTTTCTAAAACTAAAACACAAATTTAACAATAGAAGAAAATAAAGCAAACAAAGACAAATTGATGCCCATAATTTTGAAAAGACATATGTACAAGGACTTATTCACCTAGGGAGAATGATTCCCAGGTTGAGGATCTAAAAAATCAAAGTTTGAATTTCTGAGTTAATGTTTGAATTCTCTATTTCAGGTTGCAGACTGTGGTTTCAGTGACATAATTTTTCAGATTTAGGTTTCCTAATGCAAATGAAATTAGGGAAAAATGATGAATAAAGTGACATTTTTTGGATGCAATTTTAACTAAATTTGTTGATGTAAATGACTAAAAATACACTAATATGCAAGTGTACTATGCAAAATCAATGTAATATGCATGCAATTTTTAAAAAAAATTAGATTTTAAACAATGCAAAATGCAAATTTAAGCCCCTAAATGAGATGTAAACTAATGCAATTTTGATAACCCTAAATATAATACAAATTAATGCAATTTCAATGCAAACTAATGCAAATCCTAGATCTAGGGTTTTAATAACCTCCAAATTAGAAAGTTTATAGTGCAAGAATTTTGGGTTCACCAAAATGAAATGAAGGAAAATAGGTTTACCAAAATGAGAGGATTGTATATATGATGCACCTATCTTTCTTGTTTCATTAGGAATAAGAGGTCCCCAAAGGTAGGATTGACTTTCAACCCTTAGGTGAGTCAACCCTATTGGAGATATTTTGTTGTTTTTCCTTATGACAAGACAAAATAAATATGTTTGAAATGCACTTTTGGGAGAAAATCCAAAAATACTAAATGAACTTAATTATGCAATGTGAAACTTGAATCATCAATTTAAATCATAACACAATTAGAAATAGCAGACTTCTAGCAGATCTAAGAAGGGTAAGTTGATGTGTACTAGTCACCAAAAGTTGTTGCTAAGTGTCCTCCTAGGACATATTCTCCCTAGGGCGAATGGTTCCTCCTACAAGAGTCCAAAATATAATTTCATAGTCCTCTACTCCTGGATCTACACTCCTGATTTCTTCAGATCTCACTGTCAGAAAGTTGGAAATAAATTCTACAAGTAAGATTTTGTGTCTTGATAACTTTGACAACTTTGCAAAATTGTGCTTTTGATTCAATTTCACTTCTCCTTCACCTATAAATTTCCATGTACAAAGAGAGGAAAAATTGTTTGTTCTTAGTGAATAGGGTTTTTCCTTGGTCAAACCCTATTTTGGTAATTAAACCTTGAAATGAAATAATAATGAAAGGAAGGAATGATAAATGAACACTAGCTTGTTGCAACTCACCAAACCCTTTAATGGTTGCCCTTAAAGGATTGAAGCCTATAGACACTGAGAAATGTCTTGAATGATTTCATACACTCGAGTCAAGTATACTAACATCATTTTATCCTAAAACCCATCCTCTTTTCGCTTAATTGATTAAATTAGCTTAGCTATTTAATTAATTGCACCATTTGCATATATTAACCTAACGCATTTAATTGAGATAATTCACCCCCTTTCACACTAACTCTTCATCTCATTAAATTAAATAAATCAAACTATTTAATTGAATTTCCTAAGTCATCTTATTTAATTAAATAATCCTAAGTTATTTAATTAAATGTCATTTCACCTTTCCCCCTTTCATTAAATCATTTAATTTAATGAATATCACTTTATTCCTATAAAATCCCCTAATTGCATGATTAAACTCTTGTTTAATTAGCAATTATCTAACTAATCTAATTCTCTCCCACTTGCAAGGGAATATTCTAAGGGAATATTCCCCCTTTGCACATTCCTTCAAAAGGGGAATATTCCCATGAAATATTCCCTCCCCTTTTGCACAATTAAACTTTGTTTTAATTTGCAAAATATCCTTTTTCTCTCTCCTCCAATCATTTGAAAAGGGGATATTCTCACAAAGCTTCATGTGCAAGTCAGCTTGTGACTTCTTGTGCAAGTTAACTTTTGACCTCTTGTATAGGTTAAAAGTGTGCTTGTTTAGAAGGAATGAGAACCCTCGATTTAATTTTATCTTGCATTCTCACCTATTGATGAGAATCCATGATCCATGCCCCTTCTTTCCTCCATCCTTGACCCTTTATTAGCTTTTCCGATCTCAACTCTTCATTTTTTATTTGCTTTCCTATAAATAGAACACTATTTGGAGACAAATGGATCCATCTTTCAATTGCAAACTTATGTTGTTGAATTCACTCACACTCACACTCATACTTTACTCAAATTTAGCATATTTTAGTTCATTTTTAGTTGCATATTATTTTTAAGATTCCATTAATGGCTTCCATGCATCCATTTTAGCTTTTTTATAAATTAGGGTTTGAATCTTTTAGCTTAGAATCCACTTAGATTAGCTTATCTTTTGCATACTTAGATCATTTTTAGCATAAAATCATGCTAATTTATCTTGCATCATGTTCAATTTAGCATAAATCATGTTTTCATCCACATATCACAACAGTTTCATTGATTCTCTTTAATAAAATCAATTGAAACAAGCTCACTGATCATGGGATTGGGAAAGGGTCATTGTTCCACATCAACACGACACCAATTCCAAAACAGGATAAGTTTTAAATGGGATAGACTAGACATTTAACTATTTTCATAGTTTGTAGTGTTCATTTTAAATAAATGCTTAGTTTAACTTTCATTTGAATGATCTTGTTTAAGATTGAGTATTAGTGGCCACATTATGCTTCGATTCATCATGGATCGAGTGTGATAAGCCCATACTAATATCCTCATTCAACAAAGTCTAACACATCTCTCCAAGTATTAGATCTTGCATGAAATGGCTTGATTAGATGCTTGATTTGACACTTGATTTGATGCTTGAAACCTACATCACAATGTTAGCTCCAAAATGATGCTTAAATACAAATAACTTTGACATGATCATCTTGATCTTAATTGTTGATGTAGAAGACTAATAAATCTATTCTTGAATGCTCTTGACAATAATATTTTCCATAGGAATTCTCTTATTAAAATTCTAGCATTTGAAATGATAAAAAGACCTTGTATTTATAGGTAATTTTCTAATTTCCCGACAATTAAACATCAAAGGCCAAAAATTGCAATTTGAATTTGAATCATAAAAATACTACCAAAATCATATTAAGAAATGATATCCTAAACATAAGGAGGACCCATTCGGCCTTGGAAAAATGGGTCCTAGGCCCTAAACCTAGGACACACATTTTCTGGAAGATGTGTAATTTTATGCTTGCAATTATTTAATATAGGTTCCCCTTTTGGAAAACATGATTAATTAGACTTTTAAATGCATAATTGGGTCAATTAGAGGTTTAATTAATTCCATTTAATTAGAGGGATGTAAACATAGTGTGAAAATGTAAAGTACATTTTTTGACACTACAAAAATAATAGATTAGTAATTTGTCAACGAGTCAAAATAATATCAAAGGATCTATAATTTCATCTACAATATCCATAACACTATCTATGTTGATATTGACTTAACAAAATGTGTGAATTCACATATGATTAATGACTTAGGATATGTGAATTGAAATTGTTTATTTTGACCACCCATAGATTTACCTTTTCTATTCATTTTTTGTAGGAGAAAAGATGTTGATGCACACATGCAAAAAATACTATCAATTATAATTGGAGAGCTAAATACAATCTCCACAATTAATGATGGAGAAGTGTAATGCCCCGCCACAAAACCCTAGAGGACAACACGCTAAAACACCTAAAAATGATTTTTTTTTTTTTAGTGCAATATGCACAAGATTGCAATTGAAACATTAGCTATAATTCTAACCTAAGTCCTCTAAGGTCTGTGACTACACTACTAGGTTCCCATTAACTAAACTAGCAAGGACTGAAAATCATTACATTAAATAAATTCCATTAAAAATATGAATTTCATTTTAATCATCACATTTAAAAGATCAACCAATATAACATCTCATAGCAATCCAATTAACTAACATAAGCAATAACGCCATTTACATTATCCATTACATAAGAGAATTCAACAATTAATTACATCATTACATCTTTACATCTTGAACAACAATGTCTCCTCGTATACATGTGAGGAGAGTACATCAAAAGTATAATACATGAATACAAGTACATGAAAGATAATCCACTTGAAAAGGAACAAGTGTAAAAGTCCACATCATCAAGAGTAGCCACCACACGACGATCAACAAAGAAGGGAATCCAATGGAGTACAAGGCACATTCCACCTGACCATGTGGAACCCTAAGGTCCACCCCCTGTGCTAGGAGCTAGCACTTGGTCCCACAACAACAACAACCACAAGGAGACCACAAACTAACATAACAAGGCTAACAGAGGACAACTGACACTGAAACCACTTAACAACACATAGAATCATGCATTACTTCCAAAGGACATCACATACCAAGGGGAGAGAACAAACAAAGGAATACTAGACTGCAGAGGAGGGAGTTTCATTGCATGGCCTTGACATGGGTTACCTTGGCAGTCTCTCACTAGCCACCAACCCCCATCTATGGTTACCCTGGCAGTCTCTCACTAGCCGTCGGCCCCATAGGGTGACACATGAGGAACCAATTTTCCTTTCATGAGGACAAGGAAGTTGGTCTTTCCAACCAAGCCTTCTCAACCCATTCTTAGCCTAAACGAGCACTACATGCATGGGTGAGGCATTCACTTATATTGATTAATGTGTAAACTACCCAACCCCCTAACTCATTATAAGTTATCACTGAGTTAAGAAACTCCCACATGGGTTACCTTGGTGCCCCTTTGTGTGCCAACCCCCATTGAGATCCACTCCCCCTACTAACAGCTAGGAGACCCAAAAAAAATTCAACGGGGCAAGGCCAACTTACACAAATCACAAAACCTCTTGAACATACACAAAGGTGAGGCATAAACCATCCCGCACACAAATTTCAATCAACTGGTGAACATTACGTGCAAGGCTTATGACCCTCGTGTACTCATTACATATAGAAACAACCATCTCAAAATGAATAATGATAGAATCCATCAAATAGAAAATTCCCCCTAGCCTCTGGAAGCCCACATAACCATTTTGCACAAGGACTTCCACCATGACACAATTATCCAATCACTCTGATCCAAAATTCAAACATAATATTCGATAAAAGAAAATAATCAAACAATGCAATCCTAAACAACTCCTTAAATAAAACATCATTTCCACATTTTAGTTACACATTAACTTAGCCACTAATTTACTTAATGAATTGTTTACCACAATAACAATAACAATTATTCTTAATGAATTTACAATTCAACTATTAAATAATTATAATAGAAGTCAACATTCATTAATTAAAAAACGATAATCTAATTCATTTATTTAAACAAATCTTCCAACAATATAAGAAAATCAGTTCAACTTATATAATTACCCAATTTACTTAATTGACAATATCAATTTATCATCTAGGCAGAATTATTCTTTCTCTAAAACCATAATATATATGTATATACATTTTATAACCAGAATACAGTTTGTAATACAATATCTCAACTCATACTGTAATATTTATCTATTTATATACATTTATCTATACATGTGTATATAACATATATACTTGTAAACAAAGATTTTGGCACTTGAATGGCTTTCTTGCACTTCTAGGGTTTTTCACCTAAAAAGAGAAAGATGGGCCAAAATGGGCATGTCTACACTCAAAATCAATGCAAGTATGAATGGAATATGCCTAAATATAATGTCTAAATGCAATAAACTAATAAAATATGATGATTATTTATGCAAAATCTAAGAAATGCAAGATATTTGAAAACACATTGTGATATGCAAAAAGATAGATTGAAAAACAAAATAGAAAGGTTAAACAGAAAGAGTGCACTTGGAAACTGATGGAGGCTGAAATGAAGACTGAAAATGTCTCTAAAATTATGGAAAATCTAATTTTCTAGCCAACTGGGACACTTACGCCAAGTTGGGTGACTTAGTCCCAGATCTAGGAAACTACTCTAGAGCCCATTTTAGCCAAATGGGTATCCAGATCCACAAAAATTTCTGACAAATAGGTGCAATGGGACTAAGTTGCCACTATTGGCAATTTAGTCCACTTTGGTTTTTCTTAAAATTTAGAAGTGGAATATGTAGCTCTCAGTCTGCTCTTTCTATTCCTCTAGGTGTCTGATTCTGAAACCCTGATTTTTGAGGTTGTAAGTGACTTTTTGTGAATATTTTGACCTTTCCAAAAGGGAAATGACTCCAACAAGTTTGAAACCTATTCTTCAAACATTTCCAAGCCATCCAAGCACCTAAATCTACAAACACACAGTGAAAGAGAGAGAAATGTTGAATGTTAGGGAATGGGGGTTTTCCTTAGTCAAACCCCATTTATGTAATTAAACCAAAATGATGAAATAAAGTAATGAAGCATGAAACAATGCAATTAGAAACTTTCCATGATGATTGATCTTGAATTACTGCAACAATGGATGAAGAATGCCTTAGAATTGAGCTTGAATGCTATCTTGATGACTTAAGATGTTAAAACCTTAGCTTGCTTGACTTGATAGAGATAATGAATGACAAATGAGTAATGAATGAATTATTAGGTGAATCAATTAGGGTTTAATGGTCTCCTTTTATAGAGAAGATTTAAGAATAAGGATCATGATCAAGGGCCAAGATTAAATTAGAAAATAATTCAATCAAGGATGGAAGTTAATTGAGAGAAGAAAGACATGGGTAGATAAAGACTTGAGGTGGAAGATAAGATTGGCATGGAAAAAGAGGTGATAGGAGAAAATTAAATAATAAAGATTATTTAATTTAGGTGGCCAACATAGGAGAAATAAATAAAATATTAATTTTATTTATTTAGATAGGTGAGAACAAATAATTTAGATAATTAAATAATTAAAAAATAATTATTTAATTATAGAGGAAAGGTGGAGTGTTAAACATTAAATAATTAAAAACAATTATTTAATGGAGAGGGAAGGAATAATTAAAATAATTATTTAATTGGAGAGATATTTAATTGTAGAGAGAAAAGGCTAATGAATAATTAAATAATTGAAATAATTATTTACTTATAGAAGAAGAGGGAAAAGCTAACTTTTAAGTTAAAATAATATTTAATTCAAAAGTAGAGAGGAAAGGACCAATAAAAGTCTAGAAAAGTGTGAAAGTCATTTACAATTCTTTACAACACCTTTACAATACATGCATTTTATTCAATTTGCAAGGGCCCAAAACCTAATGTGGATGTGTAAAACACCTCACAACACTAAGTCAAGGCCTCATTAAGTCCAATTTATCATCAATTATGCCCAAATCAAGCAAGCAAAAAGGGATACATTTTTTCATGTCCACAATTAGCCCCCACTTTAGTGAGAGGATGAACCTGCTTCAAACTCACACTAAAGTAGACATTCAAGAGAGGTCTAATCATACCAATGTGGATGACAAAGGATGATAAAGATCAAAGGAGGTTGCACAAGCCCCCAGGATCCAAGATCCTAAGTCAAACCGACATAAGCGCAAAAGGACACACACAAGGTGAATGATTTGTAGCAAAACAAGATACGTGATCATGCAATGGAAAGAACTAGAAGGAAGAGAAAAATGAAAATGAAAAGGTGGATCAAGCTTTGATCATTTTTCCAACACGGTGTGGATCAGATCTAGATTGTTTGTCCAAAAATGCATACTCACTCTAAGGCGACAGAACTCTTGGTTGTTCACTGGGTGAGAAGTCCCAAAGAAGTGGTTTAGTGAGAAAGCCATGCCAATGTGTTGGCTTCCCACCATATAGTGAGAAACTCATTCCAGCGTGTTGGCTTCCCATTATATAAACCATACCAAAGTTATCCTCCTGATAACTTTGATAAGGCACCACAATGAAAATGCGTTTGTAAATGTTTTTGAATGTAATGTAAAAAATTTGTTAAAGGGGATTTTGCTTTGTTCATGTAAGGTCTTCTTCTTAGGGAGCATTGTGCCTAATGTCTCCAAGAGAGGACAAGTCAAGGTGTCAGATCGTTGCCCATGGGATGCCTCATTCGCATCATGCCATGCCAGTTGATCATATACTCTTGGAAGGCATCAAACCTAATGACACCACCAAGAAGAGGACACGTCACAAGAAAAAATAAAAATCATGCCATGAAATTTTGTCAAAAGATGTCATCTATGTATGCCCCCACTTTAAAGTGGTTGCTACACCATCACTATGAGCAATTTCTTTAAAGAAGCAAATGATAAATGCTAAGAAGACATGAGAGCCAACTTGGAAGTCCCTATGCCAAGTCATATGTTTCCAAATTGAGCTACATCATGAATGAGTTGTCACATGTGATTCAACTTAAGACATGTTATCCACATCCCAAGCTTGCTCTTATATGTTCATGAAAGGTTAACGCCTAGCCAAGAGAGACAACAAAAAGTGGCATACAGGGAGAAGGCTTCCTAACCCCTTGCCCCCACTGAGTGCAGCACAAGGGTGAACCAGGAATGGATGATTATATGCTGCTCCTTACGAAGAATGTAAAACATGCAACTATGGCAAGGAGTGGCAACTAATGTTATTTATTGTGATAAGTAAAAAAAGTTTTTACTTGATACATATTTAATGAAATGTCTATCATTTTATGATGTACCAAGGTTAAAGTGTTCTTAGAAGAATTTTTTGTGATAGTGTGGACATTTGAAGCACAATAACCAAGATCATTAGGTTGTATAGGGACATGGATACCTTGTTCTATAGCATCACATCCTTTCCCAAGTTGTCGTCCAAAAATTTTTGTCACTTGTTTTGGATTTGGTGGTTGTTCCATTGGCTCAAAGTTTGTCTTGGATGTTGTCTTTTCTTTTAAGGTGGTTGAAGTGAATATTTTTTACATTACCTCCTTTTCTCTTCCATGTTTAGATTCTTATGTGATGATCATGTATTCCCCTATGGATGTAGAAATGGAATCAAAGGTTTTCAAAGCTTCTTCCAATAACTTTGTGGCTTCAATGTGCTTTTGTCTTTCTATATCATTTTGCTTGGTACTAATCATAGCACATGTAACCTTGTTGCTTTGAGGAGTAGAGGGTGACTTATCATGAACTCCTAAGATTGACGTCAAGGCTGGATCCATATCAAGCAATTCAGGATGCTTCAAAGTGAGGTTGATTTTGGTTTGCATATGATATTATTGGTGTTTTCTTATACCATAATACCTTCCCTATTAGGAGAGTTTTTAGGAGAAAATCAAACAAGATGTTGATCACATTTCATTAATAGGTTTTGTATAGTAACTTCATCACAAGGAGAGGAGGCATCAAGAGAAGAAAAAGCATCACCTTCATGTTTTTCAATGATTGGATCCTTTTGCTCAATTATGTATTCTTGGATGAGGTAAACATTAGGAAAGGGAGCTAGAATATTCTCATGACATTCAATTAATATTTCATCTAATCCCAAAATATCTTCTTCACTAGTAGAAGAGACATTAGGAGAAGAAAAAGTATGATTATCATGATTATCTGTGATTACATCCCTTTGTCCAATAATGTCTTCCAAAATAGGGGAAGAAAAATAAAGAGAATTGTCATGGGTCTTAAAGGTTTGATCATCCAATTCCAACATATCCTCCTCATAAACAATGTGATTGTCATGATTTCTCACAAAAACATTCCCACAAATAGGGGAGGAGTTAGAAGATGAATGTAGACTAGGGGGAGGGATGTTAAGAGATATGTTTATGATTTCATTCTCTTGTGCCATAATATGTTCCAAAGTAGGAGAGATTATAGAAGAGGAGCTTTCAACATTGTCATGATTCTCAATGGGTGTATCTTCTAGCTCCAAAATACCCTCTTCACATGTAGGAGATATATTGGGAGAAGAGGAACTATGATTATCATGATTGTCTATCCTTTCACATTATTCTATCACTTTATTCCCACAAATAGAAGAGATATTAGAGGGTGTAGAATTATTGAGTGTGTCAACATTGTTATTCTCTTGCGCTAAGAAACTCTCATAGCTAGGAAAGACATTGGAAGGATGACTAGGAGTTTCATGGTTACCAATGATTGGACTTTTTTGTTCAACTAAGTCATCCCAAATGGTAGGGGTATTAGGAAAGGGAGGAATAAAATTCTCATGAGTCTCAATGAGGATGTCTTCTAACACCAAACTATCTTCTTCATGTCTAGAGAAGATATTAGGAGAAGAAAAGGTTTGATTGTCATGATTATCTACACTTACATCCTCATGTCCTAGAATGTCTTCTTGAGTGGGAGAGGTAGGATTTTCATATCTCTCAATCATATCCTCCACACAAATTTGTTTCTCATGATCATTCACAATTGTATCCTTATTCATTAAAGCATTTTCACAATTAGGGGAGGTGTTGGGAGTAGTTTCCATGATCTCAGTTTTGTCTTTCCAAGGGGGGGAGGAGGAAGACAAGAAAGACTTTCATGATCTTTAATGATTGTGTCTTCTTTCATCAATATACCTTCATCACCAATGGGAGAGATATTGGGAGAAGAACAAGTATGATTATCATGAGTATCGATCCTTGCATCCTCCTGTGTCAAACCTTTAGTGGATGATCTAGGAGAGACGAAGTCTTTAAGGGCTTCATCTAACATGTCTAAGTCATCAATACTAAAGGGATCGGATGTTATGATTTTTTCTAAATTGAATCATCTTTTGAATTGGTTTGTTTGATGTTTTTTTGTTTTCTAATGAATTTGATCTAAATGAACTAGGAACTAATGCTAAAAATGAAAATTGTAAAAATATAATGCTATCCATGATTGCCATGAATGTAAACAATGCTTATTTCTAATGATTTAAATGTAATAGAAGCTATGCAAAATTAAAATGTAATGTAAAGACATAAGATGAAATGCAACTTTTTAGATTTCAAACAAGGTAATTTACTAATTACACTATGCAATGATCTGAAAATGAAATGTTGTGAATGCAAATTTGAAATTAAGCAATACATGAAATGGGCTATTTTAAGCTAGATCTAATGAAATGCATGTAACAAAAACTCAGCTAACCTATACAAATAAGTAATGGCACCAAATAGAAGCTTAAAAATAAGGTTTTCAATTCTGTAAAAGGAAGTTTCAAGGTTGAAAAGGGACTAAGTTGCCCAGGGTGGCGAATTAGTCCTAGTAGGGATTTTTTTCAGATTTTTCAATTTTTTTTGATTGATTTTGGTGGTTTATGTGATGTATGATGTAGACCTAAGATGCAAATGCAGAATTTCAGAAATTTTCAATGATTTAAGATGCAAAAATGCAACCTATATGCACTTTCACTTATGCAAAATTTCAAACCCTACAATGCAATTTAATGGATGGAAAATACAATGCAATGTTAATACAAGATAATTCTAGGATAATGATGGAATCCAAATCAGAAAAGAAAATGTTCTAAAGGCGGGTTCATCAAAATGTAAACAAATATTTTGGCACCTAAATGGCTTTCTTGCACTTCTAGGGTTTTTCACCTAAAAGGAGAAAGATGGGCCAAAATGGGCAATGTACACTCAAAATCAATGCAAGTATGAATGGAATATGCCTAAATGTAATGTATAAATGCAATAAACTAATAAAATATATGATTATTTATGCAAAATCTAAGAAATGCAAGATGTTTGAAAACACATTATGATATGCAAAAAGATAGATTAAAAAACAAAATAGAAATGTTAAACAGAAAGAGTGCACTGAAACTAATGGAGGTTGAAATGAAGATTCAGACGTCTTTGAAATTCTAAAATTAATTTTTGGCCAACGATTGGGACACTACGCCGCAGTGACTTAGTCCCAATCCGGGAAATCTGCCCTAAGCCCATTTTAGCCAAATGGGTATCCAGATCTACAAAAATTCTAAAAAATAGGTGTAGTGGGACTAAGTGCCACTATTGGTGACTTAGTCCACTTTGCTTTTCTAAAAAGTCAAAAGTGGAATTGTAGCTCTTAGTCTACTCTTTCTATTCCTCCAAGTGTTCGGTTCTAAAACCCCATTTATGAGGCCGTATGACATTTTGTGAATATTTTGACTTCTTTCCAAAATGGAAAGACTCCAACAAGTTTGAAACATTTTCTTCAATCATGTCCAAGTCCATCCAAGCACCTAAATCTACAAACACACAATGAAAGAGAGAAATGTTGAATGTTAGGGAATGGGGGTTTGCCTTAGTCAAACCCCATTTAGGTAATTAAACCAAAATGATGAAATAAAGTAATGAAGCATGAAACATGCAATTAGAAACTTGCCATGAGAATTGTTGCAACAATGGATGAAGAATGCCTTAGAATTAAGCTTGAATGTTATCTTGATGACTTAAGATATTAAACCTAACTTGCTTTGATTTGATGAGATAATGAATGAAAAATGAGAATGAATGAATTATTAGTGAATCAATAGGGTTTAAAGGTCCCTTTATAGAGAAGAGTTAAGAATAAGGATCACGATCAAGGGCCAAGATTAAATTAGAAAATAATTTAATCAAGGGTGGAGTTAATTGAGAGAAGAAAGAAATGGATAGATAAATGATTGAGGTGGAAGATAATATTGGCAAGGAAAAAGAGGTTGTTGGAGAAAATTATTTAATTTAGTTGGCCAACATAGGAGAATAGAATATTGATTTTTATTTATTTAAAAAGATGGAAACAAATTGATTAGGATAATTAAATAATTAAAATAATTATTTATTATAGAGGAAAGGTGGAGGTTAAACATTAAATAATTAAAAACAATTATTTAATGAGAGGAAGGAATAATTAAATAATTATTTAATTGGGGAGATATTTAATTGTAGAGAGAAAAGGCTAATGAATAATTAAATAATTGAAAGAATTATTTAATTATAGAAGAGGGAAAAGCTAACTTTTGAATTAAAATAATATTTAATTCAAAAGTAGAGAGGAAAGGACCAATAAAAGTATAGAAAAGTGTGAAAATCATTTACAATTCTTTACACCTTTACAAGACATACATTTTATTCAATTTGCAAGGGCCCAAGACCTAATGTGGATGTGTAAAACACCTCACAACACTAAATCAAGGTCTCATTAAGTCCAATTTATCATCAATTATGCCCAAATCAAGCAAGAAAAAAGGGATACTTTTTCTGTGTCCACAATACAAAGTAAAATGCCATATATAGAAGTAACCTTCGAATGAAATCAAAGTAATCAATATCAAATACCAAATATAATAAAGTTGTCGAACACCAAATTCAAAACAAAGCCATCGAAGTGAAATCGAAGTGTCCAGTATTGGTTATACAACACAGAGATAAAATGCAATGCAGGTATAGAATACAAAGCATCTATTATGTTCATCAAAATGAAACACCATTCAAAGCATATGATAAGCTCACCGAAATATAACACAATACAAGGCATCTTAAATATGAATGTAGGAAAAAGAAGGCAAAACCAATACCAAAGAGAACAAATTGAATACCAACAGAATAAATCGCATACCAAACAGAATTCATATCCATCAAAAATCAACATAAACCTCAAGATAATACTCCAAGATGAAATCAAAAAGGCAAACATGATACGCAATATAGCCTTTTTCAAGAAACGAATTTACAAGGTATAAAATACCAATCAAATCAAAATGAAGACCCAATACAAGGTAGCAAAAAGTCAAGTGCTTACTATACATAGCGAAATGAATACGCCATACACATTAATTGGATACCCAACATATTTGCATTCAGCGAATACCATACACATTGAATTCAAATGTAAATCATACTTACAGAAACATAAACAAACACTCCGTTCAAACCCTAAATGTTACCACCAAATAAAATCATAGATTGAAGAATGAAAATCGCCATATACAAATTTTAAGAAAAAGCAGGTTGAACACTAATATAGCGCACATAACTCACAGGAGTAGAAATCGCCATAAGCATTAAAAAATATCGGACGCCAAGTACCAGACACAATACACCATCTAGGAAAAATTGAACAAGTATAAAATTGCCATACATATTTCAATTACTAAAAATGAACATGCCCATCGAAACCAATCTTGCAGACCATAATAAATGTTAGAAGTTGTCGCAGGGTTTAGATTCGTATTAGGCATAATACAATGAATACGCAGCCCAAGGAAGAACTCGGCATAATCCATATCTTTTATACTATGCAACAGAAAAGGCGTAGCAAAGGTAGTTAACATGCAAGGGTAAAGACGCATCTTGCAACATCAGAATGAATAAAACAGACACCTTAAGTATATCATTGAATCCCATGCAAAAAGGAATGCCAAGCAAGATATCAGATCCAACACCTTTTATTAAACATTGCATTCAAGCCCTACAGCCTCAACCCCAAACGAGCCATGACGGCATGGCCGCTAAGGAGAAACTAAGATGTTCGACCACCAATCTTAGCAGGGTCGGTGCCAAGTATGTTTGGCAGTCTCAAAAAAAGTTTCACCCAAAAACAATGGGGTACCATGCGCCCAAGGAAATTAGTAAGGAGACTAAAGAAATTCCCAAAGAAAAGCAACGATAGGGGGTTGAATTGGTAACCTAGTATGCAAAAATTATGTGCAAAAATCCATGGAAGACGCTAAAGTAACAACAGGATCAACCTTACGATATGCTTAGGATTGAGGGAAAAATTTATGAAGGCAAGATTGAAGAAACAGAGGATTACATCAAATGAAGGATGAAGGGATGATCAAATTTTGTGGTGGAGATACTCTGTTATTTTGCAGTCAGATTGGGGAAACATAGAGCAATTAATGAAATAAATGGAATATTCCAAAAGGAATGGATTTGCAATAGCTGCCAACATTTACAGAACAAATATAATTCAATTTACAAATAGGGCTTGGAAATATTCAAAGAAGAGATTAAATAATTGTTTCCATTTGAAAGTAAATACTCAAGAAAATTTTAGCTCTAGATAGATTAGCATTTTCTTTTGAAAACTAGAGGTAAAATTTAAAAAGTAAAAGAACCTGGAACCAATTCGCTTGACAAGGTTGGAGATAAGATGTTAAGCTCCTTATTCATAGCTTGCAGCACCAATCTTAGAACAATTTAACTAATTTATTTACTACTCCATGATCCATTACTACATGCTCTCTCCTTAATTTAATTATTTTATTAATCTCCCATCCCTTATCAACTGCCACTTTTTAAATATATTTATTTATATATGTATCCTTATTCATAACTCATAATAAATCAACTCAAGATATTTTATTTGTTAATTTAATCTTTCTTTTAATTTATTTAAACTAAGTAAAATCATTAATAATATTTTATTTTATCAAAGCCATATTTATATTAAAGCATTTATTTTAATTATCACAATGCCTTTTTAAATTTCAGTAATTTTATTTTAAAGTAATAATTAATCGAAGTACTAATCAACCCAATTTAAATCAAATTCACAAAATAACAAGCAATACCAGACTTCACAGCAAGGTTGAAAAGCAAGTCTACGACAACAAAAACGAACCAAACCACATACGGACAACACTGCAGGGTGAATCATGGAGGGGCACTACACAAAGATTATTTTAGCCCAATAATTGTATACTAGTTAACACAACTCTTTCTAACCCATTAGGCTTTTGAAATAATAGCAACTAAATTAATGATAAAATCTACCATGATTTACTAAATGTACTTCTATTGTATATTCTAATAGCCATAATTATATATGTTTGTCTACATTTTGTTCCACATTCCAAAAATACAAATAAATTGCACAACAATAATAATGTTCTTACAAAACTATAACTAACTACAATTTTCATAACCCAATTAACACAATCATTACCTTCAAATCCAACCACATTCATCAAATCATTGGTAGGACCTATATATAACGTGT
>VDFB02089402.1:26764-68275 GCA_007258455.2 Sequoia sempervirens
CTATTATGCTTTGATAGATTTTTTCCAAGCATCCATAGCTCATTTGAAAACACCTATTTTAGGCCTTTAGCCATAAAGTGCTGCAGTGAACTGCTTGATAAAAATGCTTTGGGTGGTAGACATGTATGAAAATGTGGTAGCATAGACAACTCCGCCACCATCCGACATTTTATGCAAAGCTATAGTGCATGTTTTGTGCAATGTAATCAGCATATGAATATAACCAACAAAAATCTATTTTCTATAATTCATGGATTGAACTCTGTATTTTATTTGCTCTCAATGTCTGTATGCTATGGAAATGCCATTAATTTTTTTTTAAAAAGTAGTATGCTATGTGTGATACTATCAACAATGTAATTATATACTGATTAGTCTTTATTTTTACATAATCTTACCTATTTCAAACTTTTCATAGGCTGCTCAACACATCAAAAGCAACAAAGGCAAGACTAGAAAAGCACGGGCAACACAAACTTGGCTCTGGTGATTATATGAAATTAGCCGCACAAATTGTAAGTATCAATAAATGAAATATTGCATCCAAATTATAATAAATTGAAAACAATTTTGGTTTTATCACACCATAGAAGCAAAATTCATGATCTTATGAAAAAATGTAGGGCTCTGAATTCAACAGAGTTCCCACAGCTAAGGACCTAAAGATTGCCTTCCAGCAAGGCTATGGAGCCGTGGCTGAACACCTAAGATTCTTGATTGGGAAAACACAATCTTCCATTGCATCCAACACGTAGGTAAATAAACTCAATAAAGTTTGTTTAAAATTGAATACTTGTGCAAGTTATTCAATATTAATTTCCACCATAAAGTAATTACATGCCTATTTGTTTTAAACATTCAAGCAATGATAATACTACACATGACATTGGAATGCAGCTTGGTGAGGGTGGAGCACAACGTGCAGATGAAGGTCATGGTGTGCATCCTAGTACTTTAGAGCATGTAGAGTGTGATCAACATGTTGAGGATGATCAGGCTAGAGAAGATCAGGAATATGATGTGGCCCCATCAAGTAAAGAGGACCACTCTAAAGTTATTTTAAACATATTTAATTGCAATTGGTGTATTAATTAATGTAACCTTTCGTGTTTCAACTTTAGAGCATGTAGAGCATGATCAACGGTTGAGCATGATTAGGCTAGAGAAGATCAGGAACATGATGTGGCCCCATCAGGTAAAGAGGACCACCCTCATGTTCTCTAAACATATTTAATTTCAATTGGTGTATTAATTAATGTAACCTTTCATGTTTCAACTACAGATCGATTTAGAGGGTCTTCAACATGTTGAGCATGAGTCTATAAAAAAAGTTCAGGAACATGATGTGGACCCATCAAGTAAAGAGAACCACTCTAATGTTCTTTTAATTAATGAAATACTTGTAACAATAATAATAAAACATATCGTTTAACATTTCTTTCTTATTGTAGTAGATCCCTCGTTGCAGTGGCATCCACGTCATGAGCAGATGACTAGGCATACATTAAGATCACAAGAAAAGGGAAGAACAACTAAAGGGGGGATATATATTGATTTAGAAAATGATACTCCACTTAAGCTTTATGTAGCTTTCAAAAAGAAACAAAAAAAAAGTGATTGTAATCATATCATGACAACCATATTTTTGATAATATGTTAAAACTGAAAGAATGAATATTATATGTTAATGAATGAATGTGAATATGTTAATTAATGAATGTTATATGCTAATGAATGAATGCTATATGCTATTAATGGATGAATGAATGTTATATGTTATTAATGGATGAATGAATGAATGTTATATGTTATTAATGGATGAATGAATGATTAATTTTATATGATTGGGTATGGGGAATTGAGAGTGATGTGAGGGGGAGGGGCCAAATGAGCTTCCACCGTCACGTGGTTGGCCCTTTTAAGTAGAGAATATTAAACTATTCTCAAAAAAAAGAGAAGCTCAATAAGGTAATGCACTTTTCAATATAAGAAATGCATCGTTTGAAGCATCAAACCAATATGCAGTCTGTATGTATGATCAGTCATTAGTCTCTGCAATGGTACATTTCCATGATTTTTTTTTTTTAAAAAATTGATGCTTCATCGCAATTTCGACAAAACCCACCAACGAATCAACGAAAAGGTTCGATGAAGTTGCTATAGCTACGATGAAGGTTTCGTCGTAACTCCTTGCCCATTTCATCGTAATTTCGATAAACTTTTGGTGTTGTTTCCACGCTAATACTTTCCCATTTCATCGCACTTTTGATGAACTTTTGGTGTTCTTCCAACGCTACTACTTGCTCTTTTCGTGGCAATTTCGACGAACTCTTGGTGTTGTTTCGATGCTACTACTTGGCTATTTCATTGCACGTTCGATGAAATTTTGGTGTTGTTTTGACACTACTCCTTGCCCATTTCGTCAAAATGGCGATGAACATCTGGTGTTGTTTCGACGCTACTCCTTGCCCATTTTTTCGAACTGGTGATGAACTTCTGGTATAATTCATTGGTGGATACACGAAGTGTTCATTGATATTCTGACAAAAGTCTGAGCCATTTCACAATGCCGATGACCGACGATTCTTCACCGTTATTTCAATGTTTAATTCGTCGTTGGACTTTCGACGAAAAAATAACGACGCAAATATTTTTGCCATTTCATTGCTTGTCTGACAAAGATTTGTCGAAAGACTAACGAACGACCGTCAGAAAATGGTGTGAAATTCAGTAGTGCCATGTCTTTCTTCTCTCAATTAATTTCCACCCTTGATTAAATTATTTTCTATTTTAATCTTGGCCCTTGATCGGGATCCTTATTCTTAACTCTTCTCTATAAAAGGAGACCTTTAAACCCTATTGATTCACCTAATAATTCATTCATTACTCATTTTTCATTCATTATCTCTATCAAATCAAGCAAGTTAGGGTTTTAATATCTTAAGTCATCAAGATAACATTCAAGCTTAATTCTAAGGAATTCTTCATCCATTGTTGCAACAATTCTCATGGCAAGTTTCTAATTGCATTGTTTCATGCTTCATTACCTTATTTCATCATTTTGGTTTAATTACCTAAACAAAGTTTGACTAAGGCAAACCCCCATTCCCTAACATTCAACATTTCTCTCTTTCATTGTGTGTTTGTAGATTTAGGCGCTTGGATGACTTGGACATGATTGAAGAATAGGTTTCAAACTTGTTGGAGTCATTTCCATTTTGGAAAGGTCAAAATATTCACAAAATGTCACGTACAGCCTCACAAATTAGGGTTTCAAAACCGAACACTTGAAGGAATATAAAGAGTAGACTGAGAGCTATAGATTCCACTTTTGACTTTTTAGAAAAGTAAAAGTGAACTAAGTCGCCAACAGTGGTGACTTAGTCCCACTACACCTATTTTTTAGAAATTTTTGTAGATCTGGATACCCATTTGGCTAAAATGGGCTCTAGAGCAGTTTCCTAGATTTGGGACTAAGTCACCTAGCTTGGCGTAAGTGTCCCAGTTGGCCAGAAAATTAGATTTTTAGGAATTTCAAAGACATCTGCAATCTTCATTTCAGCCTCCATTAGTTTCTAAGTGTACTCTTTCTGTTTAACATTTCTATTTTGTTTTTTAATATTTTTGCATATCACAATGTGTTTTCAAACATCTTGCATTTCTTAGATTTTGCATAAATAATCACTATATTTTATCAGTTTATTGCATTTATACATTACATTTAGGCATATTCCATTCATACTTGCATTGATTTTGAGTGTAGACATTGCCCATTTTGGCCCATCTTTCTCCTTTTAGGTGAAAAACCCTAGAAGTGCAAGAAAGCCATTTAGGTGCCAAAATATTTGTTTACATTTTGATGAACCCGCCTTTAGAACATTTTCTTTTCTGATTTGGATTCCATCATTATCCTAGAATTATCTTGTATTAACATTGCATTGTATTTTCCATCCATTAAATTGCATTGTAGGGTTTGAAATTTTGCATAAGTGAAAGTGCATATAGGTTGCATTTTTGCATCTTAAATCATTGAAAATTTCTGAAATTCTGCATTTGCATCTTAGGTCTACATCATACATCACATAAACCACCAAAATCAATCAAAAAAAATTGAAAAATCTGAAAAAAATCCCTACTAGGACTAATTCGCCACCCTGGGCAACTTAGTCCCTTTTCAACCTTGAAACTTCCTTTTACAGAATTGAAAACCTTATTTTTAAGCTTCTATTTGGTGCCATTACTTATTTGTATAGGTTAGCTGAGTTTTTGTTACATGCATTTCATTAGATCTAGCTTAAAATAGCCCATTTCATGTATTGCTTAATTTCAAATTTGCATTCACAACATTTCATTTTCAGATCATTGCATAGTGTAATTAGTAAATTACCTTGTTTGAAATCTAAAAAGTTGCATTTCATCTTATGTCTTTACATTACATTTTAATTTTGCATAGCTTCTATTACATTTAAATCATTAGAAATAAGCATTGTTTACATTCATGGCAATCATGGATAGCATTATATTTTTACAATTTTCATTTTTAGCATTAGTTCCTAGTTCATTTAGATCAAATTCATTAGAAAACAAAAAAACATCAAACAAACCAATTCAAAAGATGATTCAATTTAGAAAAAATCATAACATCCGATCCCTTTAGTATTGATGACTTAGACATGTTAGATGAAGCCCTTAAAGACTTCGTCTCTCCTAGATCATCCACTAAAGGTTTGACACAGGAGGATGCAAGGATCGATACTCATGATAATCATACTTGTTCTTCTCCCAATATCTCTCCCATTGGTGATGAAGGTATATTGATGAAAGAAGACACAATCATTAAAGATCATGAAAGTCTTTCTTGTCTTCCTCCTCCCCCCCTTGGAAAGACAAAACTGAGATCATGGAAACTACTCCCAACACCTCCCCTAATTGTGAAAATGCTTTAATGAATAAGGATACAATTGTGAATGATCATGAGAAACAAATTTGTGTGGAGGATATGATTGAGAGATATGAAAATCCTACCTCTCCCACTCAAGAAGACATTCTAGGACATGAGGATGTAAGTGTAGATAATCATGACAATCAAACCTTTTCTTCTCCTAATATCTTCTCTAGACATGAAGAAGATAGTTTGGTGTTAGAAGACATCCTCATTGAGACTCATGAGAATTTTATTCCTCCCTTTCCTAATACCCCTACCATTTGGGATGACTTAGTTGAACAAAAAAGTCCAATCATTGGTAACCATGAAACTCCTAGTCATCCTTCCAATGTCTTTCCTAGCTATGAGAGTTTCTTAGCGCAAGAGAATAACAATGTTGACACACTCAATAATTCTACACCCTCTAATATCTCTTCTATTTGTGGGAATAAAGTGATAGAATAATGTGAAAGGATAGACAATCATGATAATCATAGTTCCTCTTCTCCCAATATATCTCCTACATGTGAAGAGGGTATTTTGGAGCTAGAAGATACACCCATTGAGAATCATGACAATGTTGAAAGCTCCTCTTCTATAATCTCTCCTACTTTGGAACATATTATGGCACAAGAGAATGAAATCATAAACATATCTCTTAACATCCCTCCCCCTAGTCTACATTCATCTTCTAACTCCTCCCCTATTTGTGGGAATGTTTTTGTGAGAAATCATGACAATCACATTGTTTATGAGGAGGATATGTTGGAATTGGATGATCAAACCTTTAAGACCCATGACAATTCTCTTTATTTTTCTTCCCCTATTTTGGAAGACATTATTGGACAAAGGGATGTAATCACAGATAATCATGATAATCATACTTTTTCTTCTCCTAATGTCTCTTCTACTAGTGAAGAAGATATTTTGGGATTAGATGAAATATTAATTGAATGTCATGAGAATATTCTAGCTCCCTTTCCTAATGTTTACCTCATCCAAGAATACATAATTGAGCAAAAGGATCCAATCATTGAAAAACATGAAGGTGATGCTTTTTCTTCTCTTGATGCCTCCTCTCCTTGTGATGAAGTTACTATACAAAACCTATTAATGAAATGTGATCAACATCTTGTTTGATTTTCTCCTAAAAACTCTCCTAATAGGGAAGGTATTATGGTATAAGAAAACACCAATAATATCATATGCAAACCAAAATCAACCTCACTTTGAAGCATCCTGAATTGCTTGATATGGATCCAGCCTTGACGTCAATCTTAGGAGTTCATGATAAGTCACCCTCTACTCCTCAAAGCAACAAGGTTACATGTGCTATGATTAGTACCAAGCAAAATGATATAGAAAGACAAAAGCACATTGAAGCCACAAAGTTATTGGAAGAAGCTTTGAAAACCTTTGATTCCATTTCTACATCCATAGGGGAATACATGATCATCACATAAGAATCTAAACATGGAAGAGAAAAGGAGGTAATGTAAAAAATATTCACTTCAACCACCTTAAAAGAAAAGACAACATCCAAGACAAACTTTGAGCCAATGGAACAACCACCAAATCCAAAACAAGTGACAAAAATTTTTGGACGACAACTTGGGAAAGGATGTGATGCTATAGAACAAGGTATCCATGTCCCTATACAACCTAATGATCTTGGTTATTGTGCTTCAAATGTCCACACTATCACAAAAAATTCTTCTAAGAACACTTTAACCTTGGTACATCATAAAATGATAGACATTTCATTAAATATGTATCAAGTAAAAACTTTTTTTACTTATCACAATAAATAACATTAGTTGCCACTCCTTGCCATAGTTGCATGTTTTACATTCTTCGTAAGGAGCAGCATATAATCATCCATTCCTGGTTCACCCTTGTGCTGCACTCAGTGGGGGCAAGGGGTTAGGAAGCCTTCTCCCTGTATGCCACTTTTTGTTGTCTCTCTTGGCTAGGCGTTAACCTTTCATGAACATATAAGAGCAAGCTTGGGATGTGGATAACATGTCTTAAGTTGAATCACATGTGACAACTCATTCATGATGTAGCTCAATTTGGAAACATATGACTTGGCATAGGGACTTCCAAGTTGGCTCTCATGTCTTCTTAGCATTTATCATTTGCTTCTTTAAAGAAATTGCTCATAGTGATGGTGTAGCAACCACTTTAAAGTGGGGGCATACATAGATGACATCTTTTGACAAAATTTCATGGCATGATTTTTATTTTTTCTTGTGACGTGTCCTCTTCTTGGTGGTGTCATTAGGTTTGATGCCTTCCAAGAGTATATGATCAACTGGCATGGCATGATGCGAATGAGGCATCCCATGGGCAACGATCTGACACCTTGACTTGTCCTCTCTTGGAGACATTAGGCACAATGCTCCCTAAGAAGAAGACCTTACATGAACAAAGCAAAATCCCCTTTAACAAATTTTTTACATTACATTCAAAAACATTTACAAACGCATTTTCATTGTGGTGCCTTATCAAAGTTATCAGGAGGATAACTTTGGTATGGTTTATATAATGGGAAGCCAACACGCTGGAATGAGTTTCTCACTATATGGTGGGAAGCCAACACATTGGCATGGCTTTCTCACTAAACCACTTCTTTGGGACTTCTCACCCAGTGAACAACCAAGAGTTCTGTCGCCTTAGAGTGAGTATGCATTTTTGGACAAACAATCTAGATCTGATCCACACCGTGTTGGAAAAATGATCAAAGCTTGATCCACCTTTTCATTTTCATTTTTCTCTTCCTTCTAGTTCTTTCCATTGCATGATCACGTATCTTGTTTTGCTACAAATCATTCACCTTGTGTGTGTCCTTTTGCGCTTATGTCGGTTTGACTTAGGATCTTGGATCCTGGGGGCTTGTGCAACCTCCTTTGATCTTTATCATCCTTTGTCATCCACATTGGTATGATTAGACCTCTCTTGAATGTCTACTTTAGTGTGAGTTTGAAGCAGGTTCATCCTCTCACTAAAGTGGGGGCTAATTGTGGACATGAAAAAATGTATCCCTTTTTGCTTGCTTGATTTGGGCATAATTGATGATAAATTGGACTTAATGAGGCCTTGACTTAGTGTTGTGAGGTGTTTTACACATCCACATTAGGTTTTGGGCCCTTGCAAATTGAATAAAATGCATGTATTGTAAAGGTGTTGTAAAGAATTGTAAATGACTTTCACACTTTTCTAGACTTTTATTGGTCCTTTCCTCTCTACTTTTGAATTAAATATTATTTTAACTTAAAAGTTAGCTTTTCCCTCTTCTTCTATAAGTAAATAATTATTTCAATTATTTAATTATTCATTAGCCTTTTCTCTCTACAATTAAATATCTCTCCAATTAAATAATTATTTTAATTATTCCTTCCCTCTCCATTAAATAATTGTTTTTAATTATTTAATGTTTAACACTCCACCTTTCCTCTATAATTAAATAATTATTTTTTAATTATTTAATTATCTAAATTATTTGTTCTCACCTATCTAAATAAATAAAATTAATATTTTATTTATTTCTCCTATGTTGGCCACCTAAATTAAATAATCTTTATTATTTAATTTTCTCCTATCACCTCTTTTTCCATGCCAATCTTATCTTCCACCTCAAGTCTTTATCTACCCATGTCTTTCTTCTCTCAATTAACTTCCATCCTTGATTGAATTATTTTCTAATTTAATCTTGGCCCTTGATCATGATCCTTATTCTTAAATCTTCTCTATAAAAGGAGACCATTAAACCCTAATTGATTCACCTAATAATTCATTCATTACTCATTTGTCATTCATTATCTCTATCAAGTCAAGCAAGCTAAGGTTTTAACATCTTAAGTCATCAAGATAGCATTCAAGCTCAATTCTAAGGCATTCTTCATCCATTGTTGCAGTAATTCAAGATCAATCATCATGGAAAGTTTCTAATTGCATTGTTTCATGCTTCATTACTTTATTTCATCATTTTGGTTTAATTACATAAATGGGGTTTGACTAAGGAAAACCCCCATTCCCTAACATTCAACATTTCTCTCTCTTTCACTGTGTGTTTGTAGATTTAGGTGCTTGGATGGCTTGGAAATGTTTGAAGAATAGGTTTCAAACTTGTTGGAGTCATTTCCCTTTTGGAAAGGTCAAAATATTCACAAAAAGTCACTTACAACCTCAAAAATCAGGGTTTCAGAATCAGACACCTAGAGGAATAGAAAGAGCAGACTGAGAGCTACATATTCCACTTCTAAATTTTAAGAAAAACCAAAGTGGACTAAATTGCCAATAGTGGCAACTTAGTCCCATTGCACCTATTTGTCAGAAATTTTTGTGGATCTGGATACCCATTTGGCTAAAATGGGCTCTAGAGTAGTTTCCTAGATCTGGGACTAAGTCACCCAACTTGGCGTAAGTGTCCCAGTTGGCTAGAAAATTAGATTTTCCATAATTTTAGAGACATTTTCAGTCTTCATTTCAGCCTCCATCAGTTTCCAAGTGCACTCTTTCTGTTTAACCTTTCTATTTTGTTTTTCAATCTATCTTTTTGCATATCACAATGTGTTTTCAAATATCTTGCATTTCTTAGATTTTGCATAAATAATCATCATATTTTATTAGTTTATTGCATTTAGACATTATATTTAGGCATATTCCATTCATACTTGCATTGATTTTGAGTGTAGACATGCCCATTTTGGCCCATCTTTCTCTTTTTAGGTGAAAAACCCTAGAAGTGCAAGAAAGCCATTCAAGTGCCAAAATCTTTGTTTACAAGTATATATGTTATATACACATGTATAGATAAATGTATATAAATAGATAAATATTACAGTATGAGTTGAGATATTGTATTACAAACTGTATTCTGGTTATAAAATGTATATACATATATATTATGGTTTTAGAGAAAGAATAATTCTGCCTAGATGATAAATTGATATTGTCAATTAAGTAAATTGGGTAATTATATAAGTTGAACTGATTTTCTTATATTGTTGGAAGATTTGTTTAAATAAATGAATTAGATTATCGTTTTTTAATTAATGAATGTTGACTTCTATTATAATTATTTAATAGTTGAATTGTAAATTCATTAAGAATAATTGTTATTGTTATTGTGGTAAACAATTCATTAAGTAAATTAGTGGCTAAGTTAATGTGTAACTAAAATGTGGAAATGATGTTTTATTTAAGGAGTTGTTTAGGATTGCATTGTTTGATTATTTTCTTTTATCGAATATTATGTTTGAATTTTGGATCAGAGTGATTGGATAATTGTGTCATGGTGGAAGTCCTTGTGCAAAATGGTTATGTGGGCTTCCAGAGGCTAGGGGGAATTTTCTATTTGATGGATTCTATCATTATTCATTTTGAGATGGTTGTTTCTATATGTAATGAGTACACGAGGGTCATAAGCCTTGCACGTAATGTTCACCAGTTGATTGAAATTTGTGTGCGGGATGGTTTATGCCTCACCTTTGTGTATGTTCAAGAGGTTTTGTGATTTGTGTAAGTTGGCCTTGCCCCGTTGAATTTTTTTTGGGTCTCCTAGCTGTTAGTAGGGGGAGTGGATCTCAATGGGGGTTGGCACACAAAGGGGCACCAAGGTAACCCATGTGGGAGTTTCTTAACTCAGTGATAACTTATAATGAGTTAGGGGGTTGGGTAGTTTACACATTAATCAATATAAGTGAATGCCTCACCCATGCATGTAGTGCTCGTTTAGGCTAAGAATGGGTTGAGAAGGCTTGGTTGGAAAGACCAACTTCCTTGTCCTCATGAAAGGAAAATTGGTTCCTCATGTGTCACCCTATGGGGCCGACGGCTAGTGAGAGACTGCCAGGGTAACCATAGATGGGGGTTGGTGGCTAGTGAGAGACTGCCAAGGTAACCCATGTCAAGGCCATGCAATGAAACTCCCTCCTCTGCAGTCTAGTATTCCTTTGTTTGTTCTCTCCCCTTGGTATGTGATGTCCTTTGGAAGTAATGCATGATTCTATGTGTTGTTAAGTGGTTTCAGTGTCAGTTGTCCTCTGTTAGCCTTGTTATGTTAGTTTGTGGTCTCCTTGTGGTTGTTGTTGTTGTGGGACCAAGTGCTAGCTCCTAGCACAGGGGGTGGACCTTAGGGTTCCACATGGTCAGGTGGAATGTGCCTTGTACTCCATTGGATTCCCTTCTTTGTTGATCGTCGTGTGGTGGCTACTCTTGATGATGTGGACTTTTACACTTGTTCCTTTTCAAGTGGATTATCTTTCATGTACTTGTATTCATGTATTATACTTTTGATGTACTCTCCTCACATGTATACGAGGAGACATTGTTGTTCAAGATGTAAAGATGTAATGATGTAATTAATTGTTGAATTCTCTTATGTAATGGATAATGTAAATGGCGTTATTGCTTATGTTAGTTAATTGGATTGCTATGAGATGTTATATTGGTTGATCTTTTAAATGTGATGATTAAAATGAAATTCATATTTTTAATGGAATTTATTTAATGTAATGATTTTCAGTCCTTGCTAGTTTAGTTAATGGGAACCTAGTAGTGTAGTCACAGACCTTAGAGGACTTAGGTTAGAATTATAGCTAATGTTTCAATTGCAATCTTGTGCATATTGCACTAAAAAAAAAAAAATCATTTTTAGGTGTTTTAGCGTGTTGTCCTCTAGGGTTTTGTGGCGGGGCATTACACTTCTCCATCATTAATTGTGGAGATTGTATTTAGCTCTCCAATTATAATTGATAGTATTTTTTGCATGTGTGCATCAACATCTTTTCTCCTACAAAAAATGAATAGAAAAGGTAAATCTATGGGTGGTCAAAATAAACAATTTCAATTCACATATCCTAAGTCATTAATCATATGTGAATTCACACATTTTGTTAAGTCAATATCAACATAGATAGTGTTATGGATATTGTAGATGAAATTATAGATCCTTTGATATTATTTTGACTCGTTGACAAATTACTAATCTATTATTTTTGTAGTGTCAAAAAATGTACTTTACATTTTCACACTATGTTTACATCCCTCTAATTAAATGGAATTAATTAAACCTCTAATTGACCCAATTATGCATTTAAAAGTCTAATTAATCATGTTTTCCAAAAGGGGAACCTATATTAAATAATTGCAAGCATAAAATTACACATCTTCCAGAAAATGTGTGTCCTAGGTTTAGGGCCTAGGACCCATTTTTCCAAGGCCGAATGGGTCCTCCTTATGTTTAGGATATCATTTCTTAATATGATTTTGGTAGTATTTTTATGATTCAAATTCAAATTGCAATTTTTGGCCTTTGATGTTTAATTGTCGGGAAATTAGAAAATTACCTATAAATACAAGGTCTTTTTATCATTTCAAATGCTAGAATTTTAATAAGAGAATTCCTATGGAAAATATTATTGTCAAGAGCATTCAAGAATAGATTTATTAGTCTTCTACATCAACAATTAAGATCAAGATGATCATGTCAAAGTTATTTGTATTTAAGCATCATTTTGGAGCTAACATTGTGATGTAGGTTTCAAGCATCAAATCAAGTGTCAAATCAAGCATCTAATCAAGCCATTTCATGCAAGATCTAATACTTGGAGAGATGTGTTAGACTTTGTTGAATGAGGATATTAGTATGGGCTTATCACACTCGATCCATGATGAATCGAAGCATAATGTGGCCACTAATACTCAATCTTAAACAAGATCATTCAAATGAAAGTTAAACTAAGCATTTATTTAAAATGAACACTACAAACTATGAAAATAGTTAAATGTCTAGTCTATCCCATTTAAAACTTATCCTGTTTTGGAATTGGTGTCGTGTTGATGTGGAACAATGACCCTTTCCCAATCCCATGATCAGTGAGCTTGTTTCAATTGATTTTATTAAAGAGAATCAATGAAACTGTTGTGATATGTGGATGAAAACATGATTTATGCTAAATTGAACATGATGCAAGATAAATTAGCATGATTTTATGCTAAAAATGATCTAAGTATGCAAAAGATAAGCTAATCTAAGTGGATTCTAAGCTAAAAGATTCAAACCCTAATTTATAAAAAAGCTAAAATGGATGCATGGAAGCCATTAATGGAATCTTAAAAATAATATGCAACTAAAAATGAACTAAAATATGCTAAATTTGAGTAAAGTATGAGTGTGAGTGTGAGTGAATTCAACAACATAAGTTTGCAATTGAAAGATGGATCCATTTGTCTCCAAATAGTGTTCTATTTATAGGAAAGCAAATAAAAAATGAAGAGTTGAGATCGGAAAAGCTAATAAAGGGTCAAGGATGGAGGAAAGAAGGGGCATGGATCATGGATTCTCATCAATAGGTGAGAATGCAAGATAAAATTAAATCGAGGGTTCTCATTCCTTCTAAACAAGCACACTTTTAACCTATACAAGAGGTCAAAAGTTAACTTGCACAAGAAGTCACAAGCTGACTTGCACATGAAGCTTTGTGAGAATATCCCCTTTTCAAATGATTGGAGGAGAGAGAAAAAGGATATTTTGCAAATTAAAACAAAGTTTAATTGTGCAAAAGGGGAGGGAATATTTCATGGGAATATTCCCCTTTTGAAGGAATGTGCAAAGGGGGAATATTCCCTTAGAATATTCCCTTGCAAGTGGGAGAGAATTAGATTAGTTAGATAATTGCTAATTAAACAAGAGTTTAATCATGCAATTAGGGGATTTTATAGGAATAAAGTGATATTCATTAAATTAAATGATTTAATGAAAGGGGGAAAGGTGAAATGACATTTAATTAAATAACTTAGGATTATTTAATTAAATAAGATGACTTAGGAAATTCAATTAAATAGTTTGATTTATTTAATTTAATGAGATGAAGAGTTAGTGTGAAAGGGGGTGAATTATCTCAATTAAATGCGTTAGGTTAATATATGCAAATGGTGCAATTAATTAAATAGCTAAGCTAATTTAATCAATTAAGCGAAAAGAGGATGGGTTTTAGGATAAAATGATCGAGTGTATGAAATCATTCAAGACATTTCTCAGTGTCTATAGGCTTCAATCCTTTAAGGGCAACCATTAAAGGGTTTGGTGAGTTGCAACAAGCTAGTGTTCATTTATCATTCCTTCCTTTCATTATTATTTCATTTCAAGGTTTAATTACCAAAATAGGGTTTGACCAAGGAAAAACCCTATTCACTAAGAACAAACAATTTTTCCTCTCTTTGTACATGGAAATTTATAGGTGAAGGAGAAGTGAAATTGAATCAAAAGCACAATTTTGCAAAGTTGTCAAAGTTATCAAGACACAAAATCTTACTTGTAGAATTTATTTCCAACTTTCTGACAGTGAGATCTGAAGAAATCAGGAGTGTAGATCCAGGAGTAGAGGACTATGAAATTATATTTTGGACTCTTGTAGGAGGAACCATTCGCCCTAGGGAGAATATGTCCTAGGAGGACACTTAGCAACAACTTTTGGTGACTAGTACACATCAACTTACCCTTCTTAGATCTGCTAGAAGTCTGCTATTTCTAATTGTGTTATGATTTAAATTGATGATTCAAGTTTCACATTGCATAATTAAGTTCATTTAGTATTTTTGGATTTTCTCCCAAAAGTGCATTTCAAACATATTTATTTTGTCTTGTCATAAGGAAAAACAACAAAATATCTCCAATAGGGTTGACTCACCTAAGGGTTGAAAGTCAATCCTACCTTTGGGGACCTCTTATTCCTAATGAAACAAGAAAGATAGGTGCATCATATATACAATCCTCTCATTTTGGTAAACCTATTTTCCTTCATTTCATTTTGGTGAACCCAAAATTCTTGCACTATAAACTTTCTAATTTGGAGGTTATTAAAACCCTAGATCTAGGATTTGCATTAGTTTGCATTGAAATTGCATTAATTTGTATTATATTTAGGGTTATCAAAATTGCATTAGTTTACATCTCATTTAGGGGCTTAAATTTGCATTTTGCATTGTTTAAAATCTAATTTTTTTTAAAAATTGCATGCATATTACATTGATTTTGCATAGTACACTTGCATATTAGTGTATTTTTAGTCATTTACATCAACAAATTTAGTTAAAATTGCATCCAAAAAATGTCACTTTATTCATCATTTTTCCCTAATTTCATTTGCATTAGGAAACCTAAATCTGAAAAATTATGTCACTGAAACCACAGTCTGCAACCTGAAATAGAGAATTCAAACATTAACTCAGAAATTCAAACTTTGATTTTTTAGATCCTCAACCTGGGAATCATTCTCCCTAGGTGAATAAGTCCTTGTACATATGTCTTTTCAAAATTATGGGCATCAATTTGTCTTTGTTTGCTTTATTTTCTTCTATTGTTAAATTTGTGTTTTAGTTTTAGAAAACAAAAAATTTGTACTTTCTTCCATTAAGTTCAATTGGTCAAATTGAGTGTATTGTTTGAAATCAAAATTGGCATTAAAAAAGACATCATTTTCAAGATTTTGCATAGCATTATCAATAAATTATCTTGTTTCAAATCTGAAAATTGCAAAATCTTTTTACATACTTGCATTGTGATCCATACTTTTGGGTGTTCATTGCATTTGCATAGTGCCCCTTCTCCTTTTTGAGTGCACTTATTTTTGTTGAAAATTGTATGAGCTTCACAACCTGGTGTCCTATTACCAATACTTTAGTGAGACGTAGTTCGATACTCATGCCATCTTGCGCTACTACATCCATTATGGATCTTGAGTTTTCCAACTCTTTCACTCATAGTGTTGATACTAGTCAACGCATTATGGACCATAGCTTTGATACCACATTTCCGATGCCCACTTTACCCACAACCAATGTGATTTATGTTGACACAATGGTTGCTAATATCCCTCAAGAAAAAAATTAAAAAAATGGATGAAGCCTTAGAAAATTGCAAAACTTTGTGAGTGTTGAATACATTGCTAGTACTGTGGTTCTTGTCATAGATAACATGAGGAAAATGCTTGATAATGAACTAGGAATAAAAATCATGCATATCCTAACTCATTTAATTGAAAATCATGTTCCTACAATGGATAGTTGTTCTCAAATTCTGGGATACACTCAAAGTTAAGTTGGAAATCCAATTCCTACTTCTACAACTATGGCCTCTATTCCTACATACACTAATCAAACTATTACTACAACAAGGAAACCCACTAGCAATGTTAATACAACCTTAGTTATTTCCACTGGGAATCCTTTTAGCTTTGTGAATTCAAATCTCATATCTCCTAAGCCATCACCTCTCACAAACTTGCAATTCACTTGTCCTCCATACACATATACACCCCACCTTATTCACCTCCATCTCAAAACACAACCAATGATTCCATCCTTAACCAACTCTTGCAAAATGTTTCATCCCCCTAACAAAAAATTTCCACATTGAACCAAAATCAAAATGGCCAACCTTCACAATATGTCAAAAGAAACCCCTTATCCTTGGAGATATTGAGAGCAAAAATGCCACAAGGCATAAAGATTCCTAGATTTGAGAAATATGGTGGTAAAAGAGATCCTAGCAACCATTTCTTGACATACACAACTTTATGTAGTGACTTCAGTTTTGAAGACAAGCTCTTGGATAAAATTTTCCCTAGGTCTTTGAAAGATACAACCTTGGAATGTTTTTTCTCTTTACCAAATAACTCAACGAGTTCATTCAATGATCTTGTTGATGAATTTCTTAACCACTTCCAAGTGCACATTAGTCCCAAGATGACCTTAGCTAATTTAATGAAGTGTAAACAAAAGGACGATGAAAAGACTGTTGATTTTATAACATAATACCAATCGATTTATCATAAATCAACATTAAGATTCTTGATGTTGAGCTTTAAAGAATGTTCATTGAAAACTTGTGAAACAAAATTCAAGACAAGCTTGGGATGATGAAATTTCCCTCCTTGACACATTTGTGCATGAATCTTCGTGACTGTCAAAATTCAGCTAGTCGTTATGAAGAAAAAACTCCTTCTAACCACCCTGAGAAATTTGAATCCATGCCCCATAAAAAATTCCAACCATTCAAGAAATAAATATAAGAACTTATTTAAAGTATTTTGTTTAAACCAAAATTTCTAACATACCCTATTTACAGATAGATATTAAATATATCTCAAAATATTTATAGATATTAAATTTTGTTCATTCCTACCTACCACATCCTTTCTCATTCTTCTCAGTTAAAGTTGAAACTATGAAATTTATGGCTAGTCTCTCAAGTGGTTGTATGTCTTCTTAGCATTGGCATTGTTCTTTGAAATAATTGTCAATATTTGTGGTGTTAGTGCATGATTTGATGTTCTATCTTGATCCCTCTCCATGTTGGAGATGAGTTTCCTTATTTTAAACTCTTCTCCATTGACCCAAAAATTAGTTTAATGCTATATTTGACTAGTGGTTGAGTCCCCAGTGGTTTCTCATGTTGTTTCATGGTTTTTATGTGTCATTGGTTATTCTTGTTCCCTCTCAGTTACATGTATTGGCTCATGACTCTATGTGCTTAATTTATCCATAAAAATATTCTTATATTGTGTATTTACATATCAATTTAAACTATGTCATTATGCTTGAGTGTGGATCCATGCTCTCCTTAGCTAGGAGGATAGTGTTTGTGAACAATATATGGTTAGGATGTAGCTTACTATCATTGGCTTGGAGTTGATTATTAGAGATTAGGCTTCATCTTGGTATCTTGGAAGATCACCTATTTAATAGAAATTTAGAATTAGAAAAAGTGGCTCTTTGCATTGAGTTTTCAAATTGAGAGGAGAATTTTTTTGGGGGTTCTTTCTTAATTCAAGGAACCTTTTATGAGAAAGAAGAAGAGTGTATGAAGTTTACATGAGAAGGAATTTGTAATATTTTTTTTAATCTTTCAATTTTGTATTTTGGAAAATAAATTAGCTATAAGTTTATATATATATATTTATATTTGAATTATATATTTTTAATGTGAAGTTTTGAAGTGGATAATATTTAGATACATTGTTAGAAAAAACTATAGTGCAATGAGACATATGAAATAAGTTAATAATTTTTGGTTTAAGGATTATTTTCAAAATTGTATATTGGATGAAATTTCTTTTGAAAATTTTAATGTTGGCATGGATTCTTTATCTCTATAAAATTCCTTAAATAAACCCATAATGATTTGAAATATAATAAGTATTAATTTTAGAATGTAGTTTGTCAAATTATAAAATATATTTTCATATATATATATATATATATATATATTTATGTGTGTTTGGGTGAACCATAGTTTTGTAATCCATAATTTGAAGTGGCATCCTTTTTGTTGTCCTAGTAGAATTATGTTTAAAACATTGTTTGGCTAAAATATATGGGTCATAGTGCAATTGCCTAAACCATAGGAGCAACTGGTATATCTTGATCATGACTATACTAGTGTGGGCACATCCTTGTATGTGTGAATATGTGTTTTATCTATCTAGTTCACTAGTAGGTCCTATTTACATGCTAAGTTTACTTACATCCTAGGAATCCTTCTATAAATCTTAGTTGTCTTGATGATATCTTATTTTATATTATATCATTTACTTCTTGTGTCTTAGGTCATTTAATATGTGTTATGTTAGTTGTCTCATGCCATAGGATTAAGACACATGTCTTGATCTTGTCTAATCCTATCTCTTACCTTGTCTATTTAAGCAAGGCTCTTGCACATTTATAAGCATATCATATCAAGCAAGTTATTATCTTTCCATACTCTCTTGTGAAAGTTTATCTTTTATTTTGTAGGTGATGTTGGTGTGTGAGCTAATTTTTAGTTCCTACATTGTATCAGAGCTTTAAATCTGTAAACTCCTCAGATTTAAGGGTGATTTTGTGCATGAGCTATTACTAGATTAAAAATCTTGGTGGAACTTGAAAGGTTGAGTATGCTCTTCATGTACATCATATGATGACTTGGAGAATTAAAATCTTGATAGAAAAATGAGATTTTGGGGTTTTCTCTTTGTGGCTTTATATTGCACGTAAATTTTGGTGCATGTTGGTGCAAATCTAATCTCACCATTGAGTTTATGGAGTCCAAGAAACTTAGTTTTATCTTTTATTTTTCTAAATCAAACATGTGAGGCTAGATCTATGAGGGTTTGAAATATTGGGTCAAAATAGACCTTTCCATCACATCCAAGAGGCCTAAAAGACCTAAAATTGATTGTCATTTCATCCAAAAGGAAGAATTTTCGCTAGGAACTTAGAGGAATTTTTCAATATGTCAATTTTGTGAGATGTGGAACTCGGTAGAAACATGAAAGAAATTTATTAAGGAGGAACTGAGCATACCATCTGAATGGATGCATGAGGCTTTGGCTATGCCCTACCAATATTATGAGGACTCAATGAAAGAACTTGCACATATTCTCAAGAGATTACAATGGAAAAGGGATCACTCAATTTTCATAACATTAGTTGCACCTAAATTATTTTGTTCATCTAAACATTCAGAGATCTAGAAGATTGCAAGTTTCATTGAAGGGAACAAGTTAGATAATATTGATTGGGATTTAGGTGCAAGAATTTACGTGGAATTTTATATCTTAAGATAATCATCCCAAGACAAGCAGTTGATAGAGGATTTGTACTCTCTAAAAAGGAAAAATGTTGCATATTGGGACTTATATTCATCTAAAGGAGTCATTGTACTTGTGGATAAACAAATTTATATTAGGAGAAATGTTTGTATTCTAAAAAAAGGCATATGAGGTAACCTTGCTACTTATGTTAGAGAAAAAAGGAGGCATGCATCCTCAATCCTTGCAAATAAGTTATTTTGACATAATAATTGATGCCCTAGTACTAGAGGACCTTCACCTTTGCCATCTCCAATATGTTGTTTTAGTTTTCACTTCATAGATTTTAGAAGTGACTTACTAAAGGTCTTCAATGGTTAATAACTATAATACCATTAAAAATATGGAAGAAAGCTTGTAAAACTCCTAATTGATTCCGCATCTATTTCCCTTCATTTTATGAGATATTTGATGAACTCATTTGTACAATATGTTTATGAACAAGGTGAAAGTGCAGTCCTATCTCTAAAAGATAGTCATTATTAAGGCCTAACATGAAAGAAAGTCCCTAACAATATGAAATTATTGAGAAAGAGAGAAGGCCATGACAGTCCTAGTTGGTTTTATCTCAGAATGAGCATTTGAGATCAATAGGTGTCTTTGGTAACAGTCATTTCTTTAGATTTCCTCAAAAAAACATACTACTATTCCATAAAGTGGAACCATACATAGTTTATTTCCCACCATTAACCCCTAGAGGAAAGTTTATGCAATTTTAGATCTTTCAAGATCAACCAATTTCAACAACAAGCATTAAATAAATTCTACAAACAAAATAATTAAACATGAAAGATGGAACAAAAGACATAAACACAAAGATTTACATGGGGAATAACCTTTCGGGTAAAAAACCCTACACTATAAAAGCATAGATCCATTGTATTATTTAGCAACTAAATAAATAGTTACAATATAATGCAGGCTCTAAGCCTTTACATGAAGATTTACATCTTGTTCCATCTAGAGAAAATCCACCAACATGACCCTTCTAGATTCAATCTCCTCTCATCTCTTCTCTCTCCCTCAGTCATTCCAATGCACCACTACATTCAATACATAATTCTTAAGCGTCACTAGAAACCCGATGTTCCAACTTCCATACCAAACAAACAGTCACAAACTAACTCAACTGTCGTTACGTTCTGCCTCTTTCAAAGTCTCATCAGAACATCAAAGAGACTTCAATCCTTGTCTCTTTGAAACCTTACTGATGCCTCGATACACCTTCGGTTTGCATCTTCAAGACCCACTAGGTACTTCATCCTCTGTCAAATCAAACCACTAGTTAATCTCTTCCATTCCCCATTCCCCCACGAGGTATAGACTGGGTACCACCATAGGTGCCACGGGCTAGTGAGCACCATCATATCAACTAGATCACAACTATTACCATCACTGTCATTTGGTTCCACCTCATTGGCATGTTGAAGGGACCATTAACTACATCCTGATGAAATCCACCATTCCCTTTGATGAAGAGACCCTTCCTTCCATTAGGATATTGAAGGGACTGCTTATTATGTCCCATTGGTATGTGTCTACCTTCTTGATGAAGCTTTATCGCCAACTCATTGTTCATCTCATTTGGCCATCGCAATACAGTGGTATCTATACCACACTAGTGCAAGCCATATCACAGGCTACTGTCGGACATCAATATATCCCGCACTACTGCAAGCCATCTATTATCACCATTGTGGGGTGGCGAGATGACCCACACACCTGCTAGCCTCTCCATGGGCCGCCACGGTAAGCCAAGTGCTTGTTGAAGAGACTTATCACTCCATCCAACTAACATGTGATTGTCAACCTAACAAAGCACTTAACACCAATGTGTGGAGAGCTTATCAGGACATCAAGGAGATTGGGCACTAATTCCTACCAACATGAGCCTTTCAACCTATTGAAGCTAAAGCCTGAACTTGAAACCTTTTATGCTAGTAAGTTTGAGAATTTTTTCTCAACATTCTCCCACTTGAAGAACTTACTGACTCCTTGCAACACTTGAAGTCACTGAATCACTCTAGACACTTGCAACAACATCCAAGATGTCCACCATCTCATGCAGTAGTTCTATCCATTCTCCAAATGAAAGGAATGAGCCATGGTGTATATGCACCAGTCTAAAGAACATAAGTATCAGAGCCAACTGATAGAAAATGCTACATAATACTACCACCACTCCACTATACTTACAAGCTATACAAAATCATCAACAACATCAACTTCAAAGATCACAACTTGAACACAACTGTGAAGTCATCCTCCATAAAACAAGATAGAACATCATCTAGAACAACAACTAGGAAACTAACTACTCCCATCCAACTGATTAACCCACATGACTAAAAATAACACACACATCAAGTGCTAATCCATCCAATCACCCATACCTCAAAGTATCCACCTCAAAAAACTCATGCCACCTACATAACCAACCCATCAACTACAAAGACAAACTCCATGTGCCAATAGTCGAAGAAGACCAAACACATCTAGTAACTCCCATTGCATGGTTAATGTTGAATCTAAAACTATCAAAGGCATATCAAGTCTACTGATCATAGCACATAGAAAGTATAGCCATGTAGTACCAAGGACAATCCAAAAAGATCTGCTAATCCTATAACCAATTGCTACAAGAAACATCTCTCTCAACAATCTTCCACAACTCTCCCATGTTCTCCATATCCAACAAAAGAAAGATACAAGAACTTCCATGTCATCACACAAGTTACAATACATGACCGCAAACTAGTGATCACCATATCTCCACATAGAAATCTCACATCTAAAGTCATATGAATCCGAATATACAGGAAGAAGAACCATACTAAAGAGAAAAAAATTGCAAATCATAAACATGTAGCATGCCCGTCTACATACACATCCAAATGCCAACTGTTTCAAATAAGATCTTCTTCACAACCCCAATATAAAAGCCATAACAACATCCAACTCCATTCAACCTCAAGAGATCAAACATAACATATGCATCATATATATACATGGATGTAAGCTTCCCAAAGAAGATCAAACTACTCTATTTCCCATCTCAGGAAATCAACCCATTACCATCCCCTATGATCATCATAAATAAAAATGCAATCCCAAGGAGATAACCATACTATCCATCTCTCATAATGAATCCTCCAAAACCATCTAATAGCAGCTCAAGATCCATGTCTATGAAATAAAGCATAAAGCACCTTAGAGAAATAATGGGCATTACCTCTCAAGTGATAATCCACCGAGTAGACCAAGAGTGGGGAATGAGAATTCTCCTCTAAGATATGCAAACCAGCATGACTCCTCTAGGACCAATCATCTGAATCAGGAACTTATCATGACATCATGACCTTACCATCCCCCTTAGAAGATCCCATGCTCCAAGTGAACTTCTGAATCAGGAACTTATCATGACATCATGACCTTACCATCCCCCTTAGAAGATCCCATGCTCCAAGTGAACTTACCATGGTCTCAAGAGCAATGCATCATGCCAAAACTCTAATGCGTGATCAAGAGTATACCATGACATAAAACAAAACAAACTATAAACCAAGTCACTATTAGAGCTCCCACTAAACTATGACAATTGAGCTCTCCAAGCATCATGACCAAACATTTTCTAATATGAAAATCCTCCAAGTCCACACATCAACATGTCCATTTGACAACAATACCAAGTGGCACCAAGATCTCCAAACCAAGAAAAAATACCATCACTGTCAAAAAATTGCACTAAGTTGTGTATCCAAGCTATTCATGACATCGTGATACACATGCTACAGGTCCCCATAATTGACTATCTAGGTACTCTCATTTCAAAGAAACCACACCAATGCAAACAAGGCCAACTAACAAGTCTGCATCATCACAAAATCAAAACTCATGGATATAGACAATCCACTTCTGAGTTGTCCCACATCAAACATGTAGGTAAAGACAACCCACAACATTACACACCCTGTAGATCCAATCAATATAACATGTAAACCCACTATTGTACTGGAAATTGCAAAACTAAGATCTCAAAGAGAATAATCATGTAGACAACATGACTCAAGCACCATATCATACAAAAATCCGATTCGCCAAATAGGTCCACAGCTCGAGCACCATAGTCTAGGAACCCACCAAGCATTACCAAAAAAATGTTGAGTGACTAATCATGTAGCAACACCGCCATGCAGAGAAAGCATCTCAACTTCTCACACCATGCACGAAGCATGCATGCAAAAATGTAACTATCTCATCTAGTAACACCCTAAGAGTCAAGGTCTAGAAAATAGCTTAACCATAGCTCCAAGAAATCACAAGTTTTATCTAAACCATCTAAAACCTACAAAACGACTGTGTTTGAAAAACAACCATGTGCATCCACACCCACTTCACAACTAGAAGACTCAAAAGTATGAAACAAAAAACTACTATAATGGTTAAAACAAAATAATGGATTATCATAAATGAGCATAACCATAGATTTTTATGAAAATCTATAAAACCTTCAGATCCAAGGAAGATGAATTTGAGCAATGCAACTACAAAGCATCCATTAAAAGAAAAAGTAGTTCAAGAACTCCATGCCTATTTCAGGCCAACTCCACAACCACCAAAATGCACATGCATTCGAGGGAGATAAGCTATTGTAGAAGCTTCCAGATCATTCAATGATCAACTCCATAGCATACATGCAAATAGGGTAACAAAAAACAATTCCTTCCAATACCAGGAGAAAGTACTCAACATAAGCACATTATTCCATGGCTAAATAACAACCCAAGCTTCTTCATACCATTAGGGATCCTCTCACATAGACACCCAACATGAAATATTTGTTGCAACACAACCAAAAAGCAAAAAATCCCACCCCATGCATCAGGATTATTCCACTGTCAACTATGAGCTTCAGATCACATCATTTCAATATGACCAACTTCATTTTCTCTGTCTTCACCATCCTTCAAGCTACATGTTGTCTCTTGAAACTAAAACAAAAAAACAAACAAATTCCACTCACCAAAGCATCAATCTTCAGTCGATTCCTTCAAATTTCCTCAAGCTTTCCAGAAAAAGAAATCTTTACAAAAGGAATACCCAAAACCAAAAACACCAAGAATTTCTACATGAAAATCCTAGAAGAAATCTCTAATACCATTTGAATGGAAATTTGTTTAATCTCAAACTGTGCATCCGAGATTAGTAGGTGTCTTTGGTAACATTCATTTCTTTAGATTACCTCAAAAAAATGTACTACTATGCCATAAAGTAGAATCAGACATAGTTTATTTCTAACCATTAACCTCTAGAGGAAAGTTATGCAATTTTAGATCTTTCAAGATCAACCGATTTCAACAACAAGCATTAAATAGATTCTACAAACAAAATCGTTAAACATGAAAGATGGAATAAAAGACATGAACACAAAGATTTACGTGGGGAAAACTATTTTGAGTAAAAAACCCCACACTCTAAAAGCATAGATCCATTGTATTATTTAGCAACCAAATAAACAGTTACAATACAATGTTGGCTAAGCCTTTACATCAAGATTTACATCCTATTCTATCTAGAGAAAATCCACCAACATAACCCTTCTAGATTCAATCTCGTTTCGTCTCTTCTCTCTCCCCTAGTCATTCTAATGCACCACTACATTCAATATAGACTTCTCAAGTGTCACCATAAACCTGACATTCCAACTTCCATACTAGACAAATGATCATAAACTAACTCAACAATCATTATGTTCTACCTCCATCGCAGTCTCATCGAAACATCAAAGAGACTTAAATCCTTGTCTCTCCAAAACCTTACTGACACCCCGATATGCCTCCAACTTGCATCTTCAGGACCCATCAGGTACTTCATCCTTCGTCAGATTGAAACATTGTTTGAACTCTATCATTCCCCATTCCCCTGCCAAGTATAAACTAGGTCCCACCATAGGTGCCATGGGCTAGCGAGCATCATCAAATCAACTAGATCGCAACCGTTACCATCACCTTCATTTTGTTCCACCTTATCTGCATGTCAAAGGGACTATTATCTATGTCCTAAAAAAATTCACCATTCCCTTTGATGAAGAGACCCTTCCTTCCATTAGGATATCAAAGGGACTGCTTATCATGTCCCACCAATATGTGTCTATCTTCTTGACAAAGTTTTACCGCCAACTCATTGTTCATTTCATCTAACCATAATGAGATGGTGAGATCTATACCACACCATTGCAATTCATCTCATGGGCTGTCGTGGGACAATAGGATATCCCACACTGCTACAAGCCATCTCTTATCACCATTGTAGGGTGGTGAGATGTCTTGCACACTTGCTAGCCTCTCCATGGACCGTCATGGTAAGCCAAATGCTTTTCGAGGAGACTTATCACTCTTTCCCGCCAACATGTGACTTTCAACCCGACGAATCACTTAACGCCAATGTGTGGAGAGCTTATCGAGACGTTGAGGAGACTGGACAGTAAGTCTTGTTGACATGAGCTTGTCAACCCAATGAAGGTAAAGCCCAAACTTGAAACCTTTTATGCTAGTAATATTGAGAAAATTTTCTCAACACTATTCAAGGTAGGAAGTGATAGTAGATTCCTTGTATATAGGTTCTCTAAAGAAGAAGACAAATTTGAGATAAGAAGAGTTCATAAAACAAAAAAATATATGACAAGGGTATATGTAGGTGAGTTCCATGACTTGTGACTCATGGAGAGAAAAAAAAAAAGGTTGATTATGATAATGGAAAGGCTTGCTTACTAAAGGATAGATTTAGTAAATCATAATAGCAGAGTATAGTAGGAGAGTAGTTACAAGACAAGGTTGAAAACTACTATTGAACCCTAGCTAAAACCCTTAACGACAATGAGAAAATGAATAGTGTTCAACATGGGGAAAAGGTGGTCAAGTTGAAGTTAGTGAAATTTGGTATGAAGTTGAAATCATGTTCCTATGACAATAAAAGCAGTTGGAGTTATCTATGAAACTTGTAGTGGCAATTTTGATCATTCCCAAGTATCTAGGTGTTGAAGAGCAGCTATGTGAATAGGGAAATGAAAATCAATTGAAAATGTAAGCAACCAATCTTATCCAATGCCACTTAAGAAAATTTTAAGGAGTCAAAACAAAGAGGAATTCTTTCTAGTTCATAGAAGATGTCAAACAAATTAGTAATTTTCAAGGAGAACATCATTTATTATTTCACAAATTTCCTAAACTCACTCAAGTTGTTAATAGGGTAAAAATGGACACCTGAATTGAGATAGAGGGTTTTCTTGCTAGTTTTATATAAGGACTATAACTCAAAAGAGAGTTCTCTTAGGTTTATACTATGTATTGTAACCCATTTTCTCAAGGAGAAGAGCAATGGAAAATTAGTCTTGAGGAAAAATGTATTTTCTCAAATTTGTATTTGGTTTCAATACCTTTTGATCAATAAAGATAATCTATTTTACCTTCTCATTTCTATTTATTATGCAAATCTCTCAAGATAGTTGATGTAATCTTGTGGTGATGTTTTTTTCCTTGATTTTTGTCCTCTCTTTATTACCTTTATGTAGAAAATATGTACTTTTACAAGTTATGACTTGTGTTTAACTAGCTAAGGGTAAAGTTTAAGTTGCGAGAAAATTCCCAACTCCTTCGAAACTGTGTCCTAGATATTGAACCTAATCATGAAGTAATTATGCAAGGAAATATGAAATTTTGAGTTGCGTATGTTGCAGTTTAAGTTGTTGATCATAGTGTGTACATTTAAACAAGTACAGGTCAAAAATCATTTGGTGGATCACCCATTAGTATTTAGTTTTCATTTTACTTCATTCTCCATCCTTTTTCTTACTAAGAAGCAACATAGGTTTAATTAGGTGTACCAAGGGAACCAACCCTCTTTGGAGATTCACTCCAAGCTATGAGCCACCCACATGACTTGGAATGTTTCCATATTTCACTGGATTGCTAAGTTAAGCACTTGGCAAAGGTGCAAATCCAAGTGACAAAATATTTGATTTAGTTAGTGACATACCTTTTATTTGTAAAGGTATTTTAGGCTTTATGTTTTTGGGTTTCAAGATTTTTTTTTGTTAAGTAATTATAAATTACTATCAAATAATGCACTATTGATAGTAATCAAAAATCTTTCTAGTTGAGGGAGATCTTTACCTATGAAGAAAATAATTAAGGAAAAAATTAATGGTTGAGACTTCCACACTTGGAATGTTAAGATACAACTTATCTTAATTGAAAAAGATTTATGAAAAGTATTAATGGGAACCCATTGATGCTATAGTCAATTGGTGAAGAAATATAATGGATTCTAAGAGATTGGAATGCAACGATAATTACTAATTTAGGATGATCTAATCCATACCTTTATATGTAGGACTTACCAAATCCTTTAAAGAAGTATGGGATGGTATTAATCCCTTGTTTGGATCTCAAACCATCATTATGAAGATAACTCTAAAACAACTACTATTTGGTCTAAAGATGGAAGGCAATGAAAATATGGAACAACACATAAGTTATTTTCTTTGATAAAAAATAGTGGGAATCAATTTCAAAGTAGATGATGATGATGATGCCAAAGCTATTTTGCTAAACAATATGCTTGCTAGCTAGTCCTATATTGTTTTCAAATTAAGTACAATTAATTTGAACCTAGAAAAGCTAATATATTCATTGGTTGATGAAGATAATCAATCCAAGAAAGGCGACTAAGAAGATTTCATACTACTTGCAAAGAATAAGCTCAATAGATCTTCCAAAAAGGTCAAAATTCTTAAAGTACAAGACCATAAGAGAATAGGTATGTGTTATTACTATAGAAAAATGAATAATTTAATAATGGATTGTCTACAAAGATTCAAAGGCCAAATATATGGAAAGATGACTAAATACAAAGCAATGGAAAAATTTAAAGTGATAGGGAAGAGTGTCATTATACTAAATATCCTTCTCACAAGGAAGGTGATAATGAACTTCTTTATTGAAAAGGTGATTTGGTGAGGTTTAGTCCCACTTTAGGCATATTCAAGGTGTGGCTCAATTCCACTTGAGGAGTAGTCAAGGTGAGATCCAATTCACACTTGAGGATGAAATAGTGATGTTCACTAGAAGTAACAATATTTCATGATTACAATGAGCTTTGTATTTTTTATAGGTATGTCTATGTTATGAGATCAATGGTAGAGTGTATCCCCATTAGTTAAAAAGTCACTTTTTGTTGTGGAGGCATAGTGAGATCATTCCCTCTACTTATTGTAACCATATCAAATTGAAGGTATATCTCAATTCACATCCTAATTTATTTTCTCTGAATATTAGAATTATAAGTAATAATAGAGTTGAATGTAGGTAATATTCATGAATTTGATATTTAAAAAGGAGGTTAGAAGTTGAATATAAAACTTTAAGTTATAGCTTATTTTATATAATCAAGTTTGTTAAGTGATCTGCATACCAACATATATTACACATACCTCTTATAACATAGATTGTGTGTAAAAATATTTCCAACATTCACATATATTTATTAATTTAAAAGTAGAAATGGTTGGAAAAGTATTTTAAAGTCATGTCAACTCGTTACAAGAATGGTATTCCTACAAATAATTATTAGGTATCATACTATCTTTTATATTCCATTCTTAAATTATTTTAAATAAAGTTAATCTCTAAGATGTTCACATATCATGAAAACGAAAAACTCTTAATAAAGTACATCTCAATATCAAAATTGTTATTAATTTTACACAATCTTTTCCCCTCAACTAATTTAATATAATCCATTTGTTTGTTTTTACAATGAACTATCCCTCAATTAACCAATGAATATTTTCCAAAATAAATAAATATATTTAAAAAAATATAGATGAGTTATTCCAAATAAAATTATTTGTCAATTTTTTTAAAACAGTAACATCACTTATTGAATTAATATAAATTGACAACTGTATTGAATTAATATAAATTGACAATTTTATTCTTACAATAAAAATGTCATTATTATAAGCCTAATATATATCAAGTTAGAATCTATAATAAGATAATTGCGTCGAAGGCATCCCCATGCTGAGCTTTTCCAATCCCTTTTGACGTTAAAGGTGCAGATTGCAATGCAATATGATGTAATGAATCTTAGTTGTTCATCATTTTTTGGCTTTGAGATGTGCCCAACTCTATTTGCTCCTCAACGGTTTTGATTTCTTGCAATGCGATGCAAGGAGTTCATCTTGACCATCCACAAAAATTAGTATGTCGTTGTACGAAAATGAAGTGATAGTGCGTGTATATCTTATCCTTCAATGATGATTTGCCCTTTTCTGAACTTGAATGCTAATTAACTACTCAACTACTCCTTTCTACTTGCAATCAAATATTTATCTTCAATATACTTTCGACTGGGTTATTTGTAGAACTCAATGACTTTCAAGTAAGAGGACTAGCATATAAATTCTCGTTTTGGTGTGGTGCTATTTCTTAGTCAGTTGCTTTGAAGCGATATTTTCCTTTCCTTTGGTTCAAATATTTCTATGGTGGTCGTGTTCATCTTATTTACAGGTATGTAATACCATAGCAACCAAAATCGTTTGGGGAAAAAATCAACAGACCAAAAGTTTAGGATTTTTTTAAAAATCAGGAAAAAATCATGAAAAAATCGGGAAAAAATCAGATTTGGAAAAAAAATACAAAAAATATTAGAAAAAGAGACAAATGCTACTCTTTTTTTAAATTTAAGGTCATTTCCATAACATAGAGATATAAAGAGCAAATAAAATAGAGATTTTAACCCATGAATTGTAGAAAGCTTGCATGTTGTTTATGAAGTTTATGTTTGTTGAACTTAAAGGAATCTATTTCTTGCTTAGGTTGTGAACTAAAGATTGTTTGGAGCACCTCATACAACAGAGTAGTGTATATGTGAGATATGGAATCAATTGTAATGTAAAAACTTTGTAGAAATGACAACTGAAAAAAGTGGAAAAGGCTAGTGTATGAAGGAGTCATAAATGATACAAGTGACCAAAAGCTTTGAGAAGGCAATGACATAAATGAAATGAAGTGGAGGATGAAAAAGTGTGATAAAATAAAAGAAAAGTTGCATGGACATGGGTACAGATACAGATACGGTATGAGATATGGATACAACCATTTCTTAAGACCCCCAATATGGATACAGCTAGATATGACATTCATAAAAAACATATATACATGCATATTTTCTAAGTTATTAGAGGATATTTTCATTACTTTAAAAGAAAATAAGTAAATATAAATTAAATAATATTAAAATTTTAATATTACTAATTTAGTAAAGAAAAAACAATTTAATATATATTAATAAATTTTATTTATATTTAAAGAATAAATTTTAATTTTTTAAAAATATCTAATGTTTAAATAACATAATATAAATATTAAATATAAAATTAACAATTAACAATTAATTTTTTATATCTATAAAAATTAAATCGTCAAAAAATTAGTAGAATTGCATTAGAAGAAGACCTAGAAAAATGGGTCACTGAAATAGAAAAACATTTCATTTGTCTTTCTCATTTGGTGTAGGTTTTGTTTATACAAAACAAAAAAAATTTCATGATTGAAGTTTTTTAAGATTAAGTTTAGGAAGATTCACGTCAATTTTTTTGAAAATCAAATCACATAGTATCCGACATTGTTGAAAAATTAGGTTTTTTTGGGCACACGTGGGTATGGTATCAAACGTGTATCTACGGTGTATTGTACCCATATCCATATCAAATATGGGGATACATGTGCCTGAGGAGGTGTAGGGGTGTATCTGGCTACTCTGAATAAAGGATTGGCTAAGGGTTAAAATCTTAGGCAGATACTCTTTAAAGTTGTGCAAGCTTGAAATCAAAGACAATGCATTATCAGTCTAAGAGAATGGTTAAAATCTTAGGTATATACTCTTTAAAGTTGTGCAATCTTGAAATCAAAGATAGTGCATTACCAATCCAAGAGAATGGTTAAAATCTTAGGTAGATACTCTTTAAAGTTGTGGAAGCTTGCAATTACAGAATGGAGTCTGAATTTAGGGTAATGCACTGTCTCTGATTTCAAGCTTGAAAAATGATGTCTTTGAATTATAGACATAATCAACATGCTTGGCATAAAAATGGGTGCAAGATTGAAATCTTTCAAGAGCTATTTTATAAGTTTTGAACATGAAGTGAAATTATTTTTAATATTCTCTATGTAAAGTAAAGTTCCTATAGGCTATGCAAGTTATAGATTTAGTATTAGACATTTACATACTTTCATTTCATTGTTGTAGTCATCATCAATGAGGAACCTCATCGTTTTTCATTTTGGAATAGTACAACCTTGGACATTTTGCAAGAGTTAGCTAAAAAACTAGACCAAAACATGGCAACCCTGCAACTTGATAGGGGGAAGACTATAACTAATTTCACTTGACATTTAAATGATGATTAATCTATGAAAAAAAGAGAGACAAAGTTTTATGATCATTTATTTTTGTATAGGTACAACAAATGTTTTTTTTTGGGAACTTGGGACAAACTTGGGCCATATGAGGACTTCAAAATCTCTGGGAAAAATTCGATCAATGTTTTATCTGAGGGCAATAGAGTCAAACCTATCACTTAACATCTAAACATACAATGAACTTAAAATGATACAATAAAGTTATTTACAATTTGGACTGATTTGATGTAGACTGCTCATTCTTTTTGCAGGTTTCATATGTAAAATTTTGACTAACTTGGTCATCAAAGTTAGGTTCTGAAGTTTTCTTGGCATGGAGGTGGTAAATGCTATAACCATTTATAAGGTCACCTTACAAAGGCACGAATAGTGAAAATGGTTGGAATTGCTTATTTTGATTAATGAAAAATCCCTTGCTTTATTTTATTGTGTTTTACTTTATTTTAGGGCATATTGACAAGACTGCAAGCTTAAAGTTCAAAGCAGAAAGAAACCTGTTCACGCGTGTATGCAGGGAAGATTGTAGATTTGATGGAGGTTACCCTTAACTTATCATGGCCTTGATTTATAGTAGAAAACACACCAAATTTAGAGTTTTAAATGTGAGAGTTGTTAGTGCAATTTATTTGAATTTTTTCATGATTTTAACGTGAAAAAATCATGATTTTCAACATTTTTGCTAGTCAACAGTCTACAAAAAATCTCAAAAAAATTGAGGAAATATTTTGTTACAAGATGGTGTGTCCCTCGGTGTTCCTTGTCCAGCATGATGCTTGGGTTTGTGACATGGTCTAACCACCTCGTGTGGATCTTAATTGGCACTTGTATTGGGCATTGACAGGTCGACCTTTTGGTGCAATGACAAGGCCAACAATTGGTATCAGAGCCAAGGTCATAGGTTCAAACCACTTGCTTACGCTGGGGGGGATTGTTGCAAGATGGTGTGTCCCTTGGTCTTCCTTGTCCAACACAATGCTTGGGTTTGTGACATGGTCTAACTACCTCATGTGGATCTTAACTGACGCTTGTATCAGGCATTGACATGTGGTGTAGGTGCACCTTGTTCACTAAATGCCTTCAAAAGGAAAAATTGCAAAATTTGAAGTTTTCAAATGTAAAGCGATGTAAAAGGGTAATGTGGGGTAACATTCAATGTATTTAAGGTCTTAAATAGGTCTCTATGGGGTTAATTATGTTAATTTAAAAAAATGCTACTTTGTTGCACAAATTGTAAAAGTTGCCAAACTTATAAAATGCAAAAAAAAACAAGAAGTTGAAGAGTCTTTTGTGGGGAGATGAAGAGATAGGTCATTGGAATTGAAAATGCAGTTGCCTTAACTATTTTAAAAGATATATAAAGCATTGTAAAGGGTGAGGAAAGGCAGATTTTCTATTCTTGAAGACATTTCAATAAATAAAGTTCCCTGTTTCTTGTTTTATAGTGTTTTATTCCTTTTGACCCAGTCCTTGTACGAACTGTACAACAGTATAAAGGATATATATTTTCTTTTTTTCTTAGTGTAGGGTGTTAACAATTATTTAAAGGTGTTTTGAAGGGTTTCCATCAGATTTAGAGGCCAAATTCTATGGTCTGCCTAAAAACCCAATTAACGGTTTTGTGAGTCTTGTGAGGAATATAAACCCCATCCCACCATTGTAGGTTTAGTAGAATGGTGGGATGGATTATTTAGAGTGTATTTAATATGCTTTGAGTATTATGTGTGTTGATAGGGACAACGAAGACAAGAGTATGGAATTTGTTGCTGCTACAAGGGAAAAATACAATGATTTCCATGCATGAGAAGTTGCTACAAACTAGGGTTTGATGAGATAACAATTATAGAGGCTAAAATATTATACCTAAAGCATGGGAATAAATTTCTAAACATGTTTCAAGTAGTGACATAGCATATGAAGGTTTGGAATACATATTTCCTTCAAACCCTCACTATTGGGGATTGTTAAGGCTTTAGGAAAGGGTTTATTTTTTGTTTGCATTGGTGGATGTTTTCTTCATTAAAGATTGATGATTTGTGTGTTTTTCAACTTGTTCAAAGAATTTTTATGGTTATTTAGAGATTTGGAGTTGAATAGATGGTCTTTACTTTGAAAATCTGACCTAATTGGAAACAATTGGCCGTGGGCAGTCAATTATTCTAAGATATTTGCCAAAACAAGTTTATCAATTGTTGAAGTATGTTAAAATATGTTTTAATGGGTTCCTAAACATGTGCTTGGATTGTGGGGATTCAGTGTGGAATTGGATTTATGCTTGGTTTCTAGTTATGTTGTAGTGCTACAAGGGCCTTGGTCTTTGCATACAAGAAATTGTAAATCTGATAACACAGAACTATAAGGAAATAATTTTGGTTTTTTTTTGTTAAAATGATGTTGGTTAAAGAGTCTTGGATGTCTGGTAAAATATTTGAAGCAAGAAAAGATGGTTGTTGTATTTTTTTCCTATGAAAGCAAGTTATAAAGAAGAGTAATTTAGGGAATGCTAGATGTGGTGTTTGTTTCAAAGTTTTCTCTCTAGATATTTGATTTGTTTTAGTTAGTTTGATGGTGATACAAGTGATTTAGTGTCAGATAAAGGATTAGGAGCAAGATTGGGTGAATGGATATCTTTTTCCTTAAATGAAACAAGCTACAATGAATGGTAATTTGGTGAATAATGAAAGGTATGGGTGGTTCAAAGTTTCTAATGGTGTTCTTGATTTGGTTTAGTCAATTTGATGTTGGTTATGGTGTATTTGAATTTGATAAAGGTCTAGAATCCTAATTTGGTGAAATTAAAGTTTGATAGCCTTGTGAGTGTCAGATGAAATTGATGGATTTTGGTGAAAAGAATAGTGAATTTTTGGTGATTTGTGAATTGATCTTCTCAGTTATGTTTTGGGTCTAAAGTACCCTTGTTGGTTTGTGGTTTTTGGTAGATGCTCTTGCATCAACAGGTTGACCTTTTGGTGTAACAACAAGGCCAAAAAATTGGCAAGCTTGAGGATTTTTTAAAAATCATAAAAATCATGATTTTTTCAAGATTTTTGCTCTATGTGTAATACTCTTTCTTTCACTATAAATTTCAAAATTTCTAAGAGAAAGAAATACATGTATTGTGTTTACCTGTACTTTTAGTAATAAGATGACTTTTTTTCCTATCAATTACAGTGTGGATATCTTGAATGGTAAACTGCCAATTGAGATTGTGAATGGAAGACTTTGTACACTATTACACATCATTGAGATTGTGAATGGAAAACCTCCCAAACTATTAGACATCACTTGAGATTGTGAGTGGTAGACTTCCAAAACTATTAGACATCTTTGATCTTCAACAACCTTATGTGTGTACCAGTTCCTCTGAAACTTTTTATTGCTTTCTTCTTATGCTCCACACTAGGTAATACCACACTAGGATTCAAAAAAATACCCTCGAAGATAACATTGTTTTGAGAAAAATAGAAGAAAACCCTAGCCCAAACCTTTTTTGCCACTTGAAGAGTTCTGTCAATAGAATGGTCTCTATCCAAAAGACTCTGTGACTCAACAAGGGGCACTAAACCATTATCCTGACAATGAAAACTATTTCAGACCACAAAGATATATTACAAGATGCAAATACAAAAAGATTAAACTCCAAGGATATTGTGATTTAAAGATTGAATTAAGATTATTAGTGGCTTGATATATCTTCTGTTCACAAAGTAATAAAAACACAACATAGTTGTAGAATTTTTTTCAACAAACCCAACCACAGGGGATTTAATTGACTGGTGAATTTAATTACCTTTAACAAATAAAACCTAAAAAATAGTAGCATAAAGTGCAAAACCATAGGAAACAAAGTTTTTATAGGCAAGAGATGAGTAGAGGATTTTGTATAGATTGATATTCTACTACAAATAAAGGGAATACACTCAATGAGATCAACATGGCATATCCTACAACTGATTATTGTGTCCTTCCATCTTCACCTTCACAAAAATTTTGCCATGTAGCTCTTGTCTCTTTATGATCTTCAATATAGCATTGTTTAGGTCTCTTATTAAGGATTGTCATCCTCGCACCTAAAAAAATACCCAAATCATAATTTCCAAAAACTAGCATTCCTGGCCATCTCACACACCCAAAACAAACTCAAATATAGTATTTAATCTGTGCACCCTAAACAAATTCAACATCAAATATCTACACACCCACATGGGATGCATATTAAATTTGAAATTGGAAACCCGAAAAAAATGGACAAAAGATGCACACAACACTTTTTAGTTTTTTAAATTGAAGGGTTTAGAATTTCTATCACGTGTTTTCATTCATTTTTCATATTTTTTGGGTGGAAATTGATGGGGTTTTGTCCTTTTGCAAGATTCTATTGAGCTGCATATACCCATGTTGCATTTGTGTAACTCTTCTGGTGGAATTTTCCTCGTAGTTGATCAAACCTCCTCTCCATGTAATGGAGTGGTTCATGTCACAAATACCTTGCTGTGAGAACAAGAAATTTTCCCAGATCACTGAAATTTTCTTTTGTAAAAGAATTGTATGAGAGGTTGGGATCTAGAGGTTATTCATCGACAAATTTGCAATAGAAATTTGTATAAAATTGAAGGCTATTTAAAGTATATTGGTGCCAATAACATTGAGGTATTATTTTGTAATTATATGCATTCCTTTTAATAGAACAATCCTTTTCCATGTTTGGGATTTCTGATCTTGAATGTCTTATGAATACATTTGTGTTATATGTATCTTTCTTTTGAATAAAAAATATTGGTAATTGGTATGCACTGTCTAACTTTTAAATCAATAGATGAGACCCACTTTGAAATTTCTTTTTGTTTTCACCATCTATCTATTGCAAATAGGCCATGTGTTTTGAATTAATGATATTTAGCTTTTACTCTTGAAATCTATTGGCTTATGGGCTTATTATTTATGTTTTGCAAGTTTATATGATCAATTTTTGGTATACACTCTCTAATTTTGGTATTGAAACTTGTGTCTCTATATTGATTCTTTGTGTTTTATATTTGAAATTTTGTTGTCATTCTGAGACAAGAAACTGGATTACACATTACATGTGCACTCATTTTTATTATCCTGTAGTATTTTGTTATTGGCCTACCTGACATGTCTTATTTTTTAGCTTATGCATTTTTCAGCTTCTAGAGATATCACATTTCCTTTCCTGACTGGTGGTTCCTTGAGATGGTAGTATGGTGGTTCTGGATTGGTGGTGATGAAATCTTCAGTATTTCTTCTTCAATCATTTTTTGAGCCATAACTCATATGTTGGTGTCCCTTGTTAGTTGTCATTTTGTTTTTGTCTTTCACTAGCATAACTTTTGCCACAAGTTTTTTCATTTGATTATCTGCTGATTTGTTGACGTGTCATGGGTTAAAGCCAAAGTTTTTAACATGGGAGACTAGAAATTTTTTTAATCTTGAGTTTTCCAACCTAAATTGATGTACTTTTGCAACAATGAAAATGACATGCTCTTTGGCACTTAGCTTAAACAGGGGACTTATGTGCCAACAAGTTGACTATTTCTCCTTAAATCATTTTTGAGGCTTTATTTTAGATGTTAGTCATATGAAATGAAGTTCTAATAATTTATTGGCTTGTTAGTCATGGAATAGAGCCTTACTTTATGACATAGAAGCCTAAAAAGCTGCTTAATATAGAGGTAACCAAACTAATTATTTTTTTCCTTTGCAACAAGGAAATTGACATTCTTCAGCATTTGTCTTGCAAAGGGGGCTTACGTGCTAGCATTTAAAATAAAAGTTGCTAGAAGAATGTATTTGATGATTGTGTCAAAAGAGTCATTGTTACTTGAAGAATTTATTTGATGATTGTGTCACAAAAGATTCATTGCTTTTTCATTTTGAAAAGAGTGAACAATTTCTTCAAATGGATCATTTAATACTGAATTTTAGTCCATTGTGTAGAATTTCCAATGCATGAGAATTGATTATGGATATTTTAAAGCTTAGACTACCTTTAACATCAACAAATGTGTACTCTAGTCTAATTGGTTAATCTTTGGTTCATATTGATTTTTCCTTATACCAAAGTTATTGTTATGTTTATTTAGTTTGAATCTTGATGCTATACTAGATTAGATTGTATGATATTATTTTATTTGTTGGGTCAATCATCCAACACCAAATTTTCAAGATACTAAACTTCAAGCTAGGCCATCAATTCATATTTTGAGAAATGGAAGTGAAAAGAAAACCAAAGTTAATTGTCTTTTATCTTGACAAGGGAATCATTGGAGTGCTTTCTATACTTGTAGTGTAGAGGTTCTTGTCCAATTATAATAATGACTAATTAGATGGTAAAATTTAATGTCCTAGAGAAGATTCTTATGATATTAATGAATAGTAAAATCCTTAGGGTGATTATGAATCTACAATTCTATAATAATGAATGGAAAAATCCTTAGGTGATTAGGAATTTGTTGTGCTTTCTCCTAGAGCACTTAAATTTTCTCCCTATTGCAGTTCTTTTGTTAAAGAAAAAAATAATATTCATTCTTATACCCAATCTTGTATAAAGCAACTCATATTTTATCCTCCAATGGCATTCTTTATGTCATGTTGGATTTGGACCTGAATATTACTTTGTTTGAAGGTGGTTTCTTTACTGCATAGGTTCTTTGCAACGACATAACTTGTTTTCCCATAAACTTTTGTGGAAAGATACAACCATTTTGTGGGCGGGATGGTCCTACAACTAGCATACTACAATTTTTTTAAAAAGTTAGTGATGTTCCCCTTGGGGAAGATTGACTTTAAAAGGAATATTTTTGGTTTGAAGAAAGCTCTGAACTTTAATTGAGATTGTTGCACTACTGAATTTGACACCATTTTTCGACGGACGTTTGTCGGTCATTCAAAAAATATTTGTTAGACAAGCAACGAAATGATGAAAATATTTTCGTCGTTGTTTGATTGTCGAAAGGCCAGCGATGAATTAAACATCAAAATAACGACGCAGATTCGTTGGTCGTCGGCATCATAAATGACTTAGATTTTTGTCGGAATGTCGATGAAAACTTCATGTATCCACCGACGAATTACACCAGAAGTTTGTCACCATTTCAAAAAAATGGGAAAGGAGTAGCATCAAAACAACAACAGAAGTTCATCGCCATTTTGACAAAATGGGCAAGGAGTAGCGTCGAAACAACACCAGAAGTTTGTCGCCATTTCGACGAAATGGGCAAGGAGTAGCATTGAAACAACACCAAAAGTTCATCGAAATTGCGACGAAATGGGAAAGGAGTTATGATGAAGCCTTCGTCGTAGCTATAGAAACTTTGTCGAACCTTTTTGGTGATTCGTCGGTGGTTTTTGTCGAAATTGTGATGAAAAAATGCAATTTTTTTTTTAAAATATTCGTTGAAATGTACCATCATAGAGACTGATGACTGATCATACATACAAACTACAAAATGCATAGATGCATAGAAAAAGCATTACACTTGAGAAGAACCAAGGGATAACAAGGGAAGGAGTTAAGAAATGTCTGGATTGAAGAGAAAATATGTAGGGAAAATGTTGAGCAGTGTCAAGAGAATAGAGCTTGTAGAACATATTCTTGACCTAATCAAGCTCTTGAACAACTTAAACAAAATTAAAATACTAACACATACATGAGACATGTAATGAACTTCCAATATCCGCTATCTTTTCATTAATGCAGAGGTAGGTAAAGGAGAAATAATTATAATTGTAACACTATTCATAGTCCGGTAAATTATGTTCATAATTTGTGTTCAATGGACCTTTTTATCATTATACTACCCATCTAATACCATATTTTAATCCGGTTCAACTATCTCAAATATAAAGAAGCACCTTCAATTAACCATTTAAAGTACTATAAAATAAGGTAAGACTTTTACTTGAGAAAGATTGGGTACACTTGTAGGATTAAAGTTCTCACAATCATCAGATTTATTGGCACACAGACACAACTTGCAACATATGAAGTAATGGATGACTACAAGTTAGTGAAATGGTCCTTAATATGTGAGTGGTTTGCAAATTGATTGGTAGAAAATAAGGTTACAAATAGATCTACATGAAAAATTATGAGGACAATGTACTATAATCATCAAAATAGATGAAAAGTGCAAAGGAAAGAGCCAAGCTACATCTCTAGAGCCTAAAAAAACCACATTCAAGAAACATAAAAAAAAGAACAAGCCAATTTTTGGATGAATACAAAATGGTGCCTTCAACAAGTGATTCATATGCTTTCACACCTGACACAAGACATTAAGAAGATTTTAGTCTTCCTCTGTGAAATTAACTACTTACAGAATAAATCGAGAAAACAATATTATATACCTCCATGTCTAGCCGAGGGTGAGTATAAAAGAAAAAAAATTCTTCAATGCAATGCCGAAAAATATCAATGTGTGTGTAGGTTTGTATTACTCAAAATATCATCTCATTGCCTAAGGAAAAATACCAAAGTGATGTTTTAAATTTCAATCTTCACATAGGCTCCCTTATTGCTACACATGCATATACAAGCATTATTCGAGCTCTAAACTATTCAAATATTAAGGATTTAATTGGATATAAGATGGAAAGTTGTTGTTTAGACATAATCCATCATCTTTTACATATCTTTATTCACTCCTAGTGCTTCAGATAAATTTGTGTAAATGAGACAGAAATGTGAATCTTTTATGACAAAGAAAATTCTTAAAAGGAGGGGGGAGAGAGCAAAGGGTAGGGGCAAGAGAATGCTTGAATGTATAGCAAAGTATAACATTTTGATCATTATAACAATGAAACGAATCTTAAGTTTGAAGCATTAATATCATTTACAACATTTACATTTGAATGAATGGGTAGAAAACTTTGCATACTTGCAAATGGCAAGAAAATTTCATGGTTAACTGAAGCCCTAACAACAAGATCCAAATATCTATGTATCTATCTCAATTGAGCTCTAAACCTTCCGTGAGTCACACCTTCCACAACTCATATATGCAAAAGTCAAATTTAGAGTTATGTCACCACTAAAAACAGAAGAAATAGAGCTTTGAAACCAAATCCACACACAACACAATGTGGTATTCATACAAAGCCATACAAACAAACTAAACTCAGAACATTGGAATGGAAACAACTTCAAATTATGATGCAGAGCAAGTATTCAAGGTATAAAGAATCATTTTTCTGCCACCATAGTGAAAAGTTAGTACTTTCTTTCATCTTTGCATATTGGTTTGATGCTTCAAACAATGCATTTCTTATATTGAAAAGTGTATTACCTTATTGAGCTTCTCTTTGTTTCGAGAATAGTTTAATATTCTCTACTTGACAGGGTCAACCACGTGATGGTGGAAGCTCATTTGGCCCCTCCCCCCCTTACATCACTCTCAATTCCCCATACCCAATCATATATAACATTAATCATTCATTCATCTATTAA
>VDFB02089402.1:68375-90647 GCA_007258455.2 Sequoia sempervirens
TAATAATATGTTATTAGGATAAGGGTTAGTGTTAGTATTAAATTAGGGTTAGAATTATGGTTCAATTGTGTTAGGGTTTAATTAGGGTTAGTGCTCATTAAGGGTTAGGGTTTAAATATGATTCAATTGGGGTTAGGGTTCAATTAGGGCTAGGCTTTAGCTAGGATTTAGATGGGCTTAGGGTTAGGGTTAGAAATAGTGTTTAATTAGTCTTAAAGTTAAAAATAGGGTTCAATTAGGCTTAGGGTTAAAATTATGATTCAATTAGGGTTAGGGTTCAATTAAGGGTAGGATTATATTTCAATTAGGGTTATGATTCAATTATGGTTAGGTTTTAACTAAATTATAATTATCTCACATATATGAGTTTGGGGTTAGAGCTAGGATAAGATTTAATTAAGCTCGGGCTTAAGGTTAAGGTTAGGGTTTAATTAAGCTCAAGGTTAGGGTTAAGGTTAAGGTCGGGGTTTGATTAGGGTTATAATTAGAGTTAAGGTTGTCATGAGAACTATGGTTAGTGTTAAACTAAGGATTATGAATAGCATTAGAATTATGGTTAGGGTTAGAATTATAATTAAGATTATAATTAGGGTTAGAATGAAGGGTTAGAATTATAATTATAGATAGACTTAGGGTTGATTAACATTAGGGTTAAGGTTAGGTTAGGTTTACCATTTAATTAGAGTTGGGGTTCTAGGATAAAGCTTGGTTCAATGATAGGGTTAGGGTTGGGGTTAGAGTTAAAGTTCAATTACAAATAGGGTTAGGGTTCAATTAGGTTTAAGGTTAAGGTTAGATTAGGGTTATGATTCAATCTCAACAATAATTCTCATCTACTCTAACCCTAAACTTAATCGTAAAACTAACACTGACACTATTTCACAATTATTTTATTAATTGTATTTTAAAAATTGATATATTTATTTTATTTTATATATTAAGTATGAAACATTTTTTATCCTTTAAAAATTATTTTATTACATATATTTTAAAACTTGATATATTATTATATTTGTTTTATTATATGTATATATCAATTTTTTTAGTGTATAAGAATTATTTTATCAATCATATTTTAAAAATTGATATTTTTATTTTATTTTATTTATTAAATGTATATAACAAAATATGAAACAGTTAGTTCAAAATTATTTTATTAATTATATTTAAAATAATTCAAAGTAAAACAAAATTATTTTTTAAAGAACAAAAAATTATTCTATATTTTTAAGAATTTAAATATACAATAGTTTTTAAAAGTTTTTAAAGTAGAGAATAATTTTTTAAAGAAAAAAAATTATATTGAACATACTAAGGAAGTACGCAGTAGCTAATTAATGAAATGTACATTAATTGACACTTACAACCGTTAACAAAAGTGCGGCAGGCATAAGCCATGTGGATGCCCATGCCTTTTTGTAGGTTGGGTAGCCATTGCCCCACCATACTACTCGTTGCCAAGGAGATCCATGTGGCACTTGCCTGTGATATTGTAATCAATAAAGAACTCACAAATTTTGATCACACGATGGTAGGAAACCGTGGATCTCAACCATCGGCAATCCTGTTCGTTCAACACAGTCGCCAACCTTGTTATTTTCCATCGAGCACCTTTCTACCGGGATTATAACATCTCCATTGATTTAAAACATGTGCATTTTATAACTGCTTTAGTAACCCATGGCATAATGTATTAAAGATGCATCAAAGTATTTATCATTCCTTTGGCTTCACCGGATGAGACATGTGGCGCTCGCCTGTGATATCACAATCGACTGGTGGGGTCATCGCGGGATGGCGGGGAACGACTGAGATCACATGACAATTGATCTATGACCATGCAAACTTGTCCCTCTGCAAAATAAAAACATTTATTAGGGGAAAGGGCCTAGTACATGTGGCACTCGCCTGTGATATCGTGATCGACTGGTGGGGTCACCGCGGGATGGCGGGGAATGGCTGAGATCACGTGTCTCATCTGATGAAGCTAGAGGAATGAAGGAAATACTGTGGTAAATTAATCCAGCCTTAATATATTAAAAGGCGGGTTACTAAAGTGTTCTTCAGGTGCACATGTTTTAAATTAGCAGATATGTTATAATCTTGATGAAAAAGCTGCTCGACAGTTAATAATAAGGTTGGCGACTATGTTGAAGGAACAAGATCATGAATGCTCAAGATCTACTGTTTCCCGCCATCGCGTGATCCAAAGTTGCAGGGTCTTTACTGATTGCGATATCGCGGGCGACCACCATGTGGATGATTAAAATTTAAATCTACATCAAATATTGTTGGAGTCGTTCGTGCAGCGTGCGAGTGAGCTTTAATGGTGGATGAGACATTTGCAGGAATGATTTGATCAAGATAAAATCAATTCTCCTATTTTATTTGTATCACAAAGAATTCAAGTATTTTGCGGAGTAGTTTTAGAGCCGAAAGCAAAGTTGTGAATCTCTACAGCTAGAATTTGGGACTTCTGCAAACAAAGTTGTGAGTTAATTTTTGTGCTTCCCAGTCATTCTGCACTTGAATTTGGGAAAAGATTTGCTATGCTTGTCATTGAGCTTGTTGATAAACGTGTTAGGGCTATAGTTTAATTATAGTTGTGAGAAATTGTAGTGTTTTGTTCTATAATTTCCTATCTCTGGTTAGTCCTAGCTATTCGAAGTGTGAAATTGTAAAAAGACCCTAGTTTTTCCAAGATGACACCACCAAAGCAACATTCTAGCCAAGTTGACTATTAGAAAAGAAACATGTACAATGATTTCCTAGATCAATTGCCCTGCTCAACAAATGATAGGAATCTAAGGGATTGGTTCTAATGCGAGGGAAAATCTTGGGGGAAGGGTTAGTATATAATTGCTCTAACATTGTTGATGCTAGGGTTCCTCTCACAGGCTTGGAAATGTTCAGATTATGGTATGGAAAGAGGAATTTTCCTCATCCCTTTTCAAATGGCTAGATGTATGATTTGGGAAAGTTGGTGGTCCCAAACGTGTTCCCTGACATAGACTTACTTAGGGCAGTGGCTGCAAGATATGACCCTATCACACGGGTAATCAAGGATAATGATGAAAAGGTTTTGTTGAGCATTAATAGAGAAGAGGTCCAACAAATTTTTGACTTGAGTGAATCGAGTGAAGACTTGGTTCCTATCAATCTTTAGGAAATGAAGCAGGAATATGCAAAGTTGAAGTCTCTTTTTAGAGCTAAGTTGCTTCCACCTCATCTAGCTAGGGCAAGAGGTTCACGATTTCATATCAGCCCCAGTGAATAGGAACCTTTCAGATTAAACTATTTTGCAAATAATTTCTTGGCCACTTTCTATTCATTGTGTCATATTTTGGGTTTCAGTCCTGGTGCGGTGATGCCTATTGCATACATGTTCATGGGGGTGCAAATACAACACCCTAACTTCTCTGTGACATATGACTTTGCTTCTTTCTTGGCTGAGAGGATACATGAAGGGTTGTCAAAGTTGTAAAAAAATGATACTGACACTCAATTCTTCTGGTATTCTATGCTGATGCATATGTTCTTGTTCAAGAATGCCAATTTTTTCTCTGAAAAGATAGAATTAAGGCAATTAGTTGATGGAGAAAGATTGCTAGTACAATTATGGGCTGCAAATTTATCTTGCAATAAGGAAAGCACCAGTTATGTGCAATTTGATAATTGCTTTGCTTCTAGATTGAGGGCTAGACTGATGGTGAATGTACCCAAGATCCTTGAGGAATTGCATGATTTCCTTAGGCCAAAAGGGAGGAAGCTAGAATTGAAAGTTTGGCATATCTGGGGTGATATTATCCCATACCCAGTCAACACTATTTTGAGAGTATACAGTTTTCAAGGAACCCCCCATATACTGCCATACAATGTGCCACCAAGAGTGGGGTTTGCAGAAGTTATGTGGCAAATAGGTTGTATCCATGAGGACAACCTCACAGGGAGGGGTAAGGGAACATTTTTCCCTGATTATAAAGTGGTGTCTGATTTTTCCTTTTCAAAAGGAGGCTGGGTACATTTTGAGAAATTCTTTGATGATTACCATTTAAGGTGTGGTCCAAAGTGACAACATGATCTTGAGGGTTTCTTTTCCCTTTTCAGACAAAGAATAAAGGCTACAAAATTTGTGCATGAGTTCAACTTTCCTGAGGATTTGATCAGAAATGAATTTGATCTAAATAGGAAGGAGTTGAACAAGAAGAAATGGATAGCTTATGATAAGCTATTAGATATTGTGCATAAGATGGATTTGAAGTATGATCCATTGTTGGAGTTCAATCCATACCATAAGAAGATTGAATTTCTAATGCATAACTTCAAGGAAATTATGGGCACATTGAGGAGGAAAAAGATAAACTTAGAGCTAAGTCTGGGTGTACAAGAAAAGGGTGCCAAACCAATTGAAACAAGGCCAACATATCAGCCTATAGAAAGGTGGCCCATTTATAGGAGGAAAAATGATAGCAGCAGTGATGAAGAAGAAGTGGATAGAAAAGGAAAGCAAATAATGAAGGTGCCTCCACAACCAGGTTCAAAATTCAAAGTGCTTGGGGCAATCAAAATTATTGATTTAGAATCATCACTGGAAGACAGTCCCCCATCACCACCATCTGATCCAAGCCCTAAGAGACAAAGGATTGATCAACCATAGGAGGATCTGATGGATGAAATCATTGTTACTGATCAAGACATGCAAGTTGGTATGCCTTCCCCTAGTAGGCCAACTGAATTGGTTTTATTTGATTTAGATATGAAAGGCAAAAGTGTACAGGATGCAAGAATGGAAGCATGCAAGGAGTTTTTAGATGAAAATACATTTGTAAGAACTCATGTATTCTTGCAATTGGTATGGAGGATGAAATATGAAGAATATCAGGATAAATGTAATAAGAGAAGAGAACTAAGACCTGACAGGTCAGACCCAGAGAATGATGAGGAAGTAAAAAATGAATTAATGGAAGAATTCAAGAACACCACTCCTGAAGAAGGAAGAAAATTGGTGAGTCAGGCTGGAGTATTGATTCTTCCTGAATGGGACATTGCAGATGCTGTAGCATTTAATGCTATTCTAAAGTCCAAGCATCCCTTACAAGACTCTAGTGAAGAAGAAGTCAAGGCAACACTTGAAGACTCTGCTTTCAGTGAAGAATATGAAACCTTAGCAATTTGGACATTGGCCCCACAAGGGAGAAAACCAGATGTTTCTGATATTAATCCAAATTTTAGAGGAGGATTAATAATAAAAAGAGCTTCAAAGACCTCAACCACCGAGGCCACTAATTGACTGTGAATGTGGCCAAATTGGCCCAAAAGACTGTTGAAAGGGAGGAGGCTGAAAAGAAGAGCCTAATGGAGAAGTATAACCTCTTGATTGAGGAATACAACAAGATGCAGTAGAAGAATGTTGAGTTATAGACTGAGGTGGAAAGGTTTAAATATAAACAGATTGGGGAGACATCAAGTGCTTCGGGAACCAGTACATTACCTTCCATAGCAAGGTCAGTGCCTCCTGCTTCTCCAATTGTTTCCACACTAGGATCTCCCAATCATAATCTTGCCCTCGCCCCTTCTTTAGAAGAAATCGAAGAAGAAACAGAGTGCTCTGTTGATCCTACAAAGAAGTAGCTCTTGCAAAAAATTGATGAATTGCAGGCATCATTAAAGGTAAGTGAGGAGGGATCTCTTTTAAATCAAAAGGAGATTGTTACTACTATCTTGAGGCATTTAAATGAAAAGGTTGATAGTAAATTGCTATCTATACATTCTTTATATTCTTTGCTGTTAGATGCAATAAAGAATATTGATAGGGATCAGGAAGTAGTGATACCATTGATTGAAAATTGGATCCCTAGGGCCAGTGATTTAGATGTTATGTATAAGGCTTCAAGGTTTGATACAAATAATAGGCCCCAATCATTAAAGCCTACTCAAGTGTTGGTTAAATCATTGCAAGGTTTTCAGACCCTACCAGATGATTTGAGTAGGAATATCAGGGAATTGGTGAAGAATTTTAATGATTGGGGTAACACATTGTTACCAGATATAATTGATGAGCAGGGGAAAATCAGGTCACTCTAGCAGTGGCAGGATCAAGCAAGTGAATTCATCAATGATCAAATTAAATTAATTTGTGATGATTCAGATTATGACTTGTTGGTGAGCTATATGGATAAAATCATTAGTACCTGCTCATTTTTGGAAGCTTTTGAAAGAGATGCAAATCAGGTAGTGGTAAAATACACACCTTATAATACCAAGGTGAATGAGGTGATTAATTTTGACTGGCCGATTGATGAAGAATACCAGAAATGGGTAACTAAATATTTGAGTGAGGAAGAGTAAAAGGAATGGACTACTAACAGGTGGTAAATCGGATGCTATGGTTACAATGGTTTCCAGTTTTGCTTTGATGGCATTCTTGGCACGGGTTTCTTGTGGTTTTTTGTTGTTGCATCAACTTTTCTCAGCTGACATGATGAACAAGAATATTCTCCAAGGTGATGGCTGTTGTAACAATTTTTGGAATATCACCGGTCTGCCAACTGGATGGTGACATGTGTACTTTCTAGCTTGATGCTTGTTTGCTCCTTCATTTTCTATAAGAAGGATTTCAAGGCCAGATATATGGGTTGGCAAGTTAGATAATTTTTGGTCGAGTCTAGGTGAAGTTGCAGAGCAAATTGTAAAGTCTGATGGTTTTAGAGAGAAATACAATTTAGGTTCTGAGTTATTCTGTAATCGGTTTTGAATTCATGAGGATTTAATGTTGTATAACAGTACTAGCATTTGAGTTGAAATGATAAATTCAAACTCATGTCTCTCCACTATACATGCATATCCAAATTTTGAATAAGATGACTAAGGATTGTTTCATTCATCTCATTGTTGTGGTGTGTATAATCCTTATTTTAGCTTTAATTCAAGGAATTAATTAAAATGCTTGAATGGGATTATAGGCGGATATGTTCTATATAAGGATTTGATAAGTAGTGTTGGGTGAGAATGCATACTGATAAAATTATAATGCAATATTGTCAGGGATCTTATATGTTATGTATTAAATATGTCATAAACCTTTAGATGCTTATGAATTTGACACCTGCAATGGATATATGGCACTGATCTAAGTTGTACTTATTTGTGTAGTTCAATAATTGTTTGTCTTTGCCTAGAGCTTGCTACAAATTGCAAATTAATGACTATATTTTACTATGGATTGTGTTGTAGTTATCTCATGCTCCACATAGTTGATATTATCTGTAAACAACCAATTTTATTCGATATTATCCTATTGTGTTGAGCTATTCAATGGGATTATTTGTTATGTGTTAATGTTGTTTATGATATTGGTGTAGAGCTTGTAAACACATTAAGGGATCACCCTCCCGGGTCTTGCAAAGCCCAAAGTGTAGAGGCTTTTTAAAGTCCTCATCAGTTGGTCCAAGTCCTTCGAGCAATATTTCTATCATAGTGAAAAAATATTATTCTTATGTGTACAACAATTGGGGTAGCAATGTACAAGCATTGGATAAATTTATATTAATAGTTTGTGGACTATCACAAATATAAAAAGTGAGCACAATAAATAACATGTATTTTCCCATTAAATGTGAAGGATTTTCAAAAATTTTTAGTGTTCAACTATTGGTCCATTTTTGTTCAATATAAGTTGTATTTTAAATAATTATGGGTTGTTTTTATAACAACAAATAGATTTTTTGTGTTCAACTATTAGTCCATATGTGTTGAATATAAAAGGTAGAGATATCAAAGATTTATGGTTATCAATAAGTATTTGGTCCACTTAGGTTGTATATTAATTTTAATTTAAATAAAAATATCTTATTCTACAAGCATAAAACGTCAAATCCCCGTGAATTCAAAACCTATTACAGAAAGACTCAAAACCTAAATTGCATTTTCCTTAAAACCATCAAACTTTACAATTTGCTCTACAACTCTACCTAGACTCGACCAAAAAATATCTAACTTGCTAACCCATACTTCTGGCCTTGAAATCCTTCTTATAGAAAATGAAGGAGCAAACAAGCATTAGGACAGAAAGTACCTCTCATTTCACATGCTTTTCTTCACAAAACTCTTGAGCTCAACAACTATACCTTCTTTATTTCTCATCCTACACCCCATTCATGCATCCTACAATTACAACAATATCCATGTGGCCTCTTACACAAGCTACAGTAATCGCAAAAAGTGTAAGAGCCCCTTTATATCATGTTTGGACTACAAAACCCTCAAAAATAGGGTAACGGGGCTGTATGCAAAGAAATTAAGCTTTCTAAGTCAAATCAACACCTTAAGCCCTCAAATCAGATTCAAATCAAAGCTAAAACATATCTTCACGACTTGGAATTGATTTCACATCAAAATATGGCTGCATGTGACCGTACAGTGCTATATAACAGGAAAATATATATTTTTTTTGAAAAAAACACAAATTTTTGAATGTCAAGAGCTTTTATTTTAAATCCTCAACCATCAACAACTATTACAATGATCACTTTATGCCTTTTAAAGGCCTTTACATGTTAACCACTAAACAACCACCTCTACAACTGACTTTTTAATCTTTTATGATCACATGAAACATAAAACACACTAATTTCAAGGTTGTTAACATCACTATTGAAATGTTTTAATTTTTTTACCTTTCAAACATTAAAAAGTACATCATTAAATTAATTATGTGATGGCATAAAAATTAAAAAACATCATGAATTAATTATGTAACCATATAAGTCAAATATAATTCTATCAAGAAATTAATATCAAAAAGATAATATAATCGCATAACTCATACATTTCAATGTCATTGATCTTCTTCTTCATCCAACTCTTTGTCTATATCATCCAATCTAGATTCAAAAATATAAGGATTGGTCATATCATCATCATCCTCATCGATATTAGTTTCGATAATGTCATCATCCACATGGATATCATCTTCATGAACATTAACTCCTACATCATCATGATCTAGTTCTTCCTCTTTGACATCTTCGTCAAGGACATCATCAACTAACTGTTGATCCTGATCATCATCTACATCATCTTTTAGTTCTTCGGTATCTTCTTCTTCCACCACATTATACTTTATTGACCTTCCTCTTGGATCATGTCTAATAACAAATGACCAACCCGGTTTACCTGGAACCTCTGAGTAAAATACCTGCTCACATTGGCTTGGAAGAACATAGGGCTCATTTCCAGCTCGCTTGATCAACCTTGTATTAACCATGGTAAATCCATTATCATGTTCAATAACAGTTCTCTCAGGATCATTTTCATTCAATCGTAGCTTGTACCATAGGATGATGAATATAATTAATCTGAAAGACTTAAAGTCACACTCAAGTATATCATCCAAAATCCCATTGTATCGATTTTCTGAGACTTCTGGATGTATGTCGCTTCTAGATGAAACATTAGTCACCTAAAAGACTGTAGTTATATTAGAATCACAAGTTTTCTTCATGTCATCCAACATTTTGATTCAAAATTTACAACCATTGCACCACATAGCCTTGTGGTGTTTCACCTGCAATATGTCAAACATGTAAAAATTATTGCAATATCGTCAGTTGATAAACATATTTATTCTTGGCTAAATGTATGCAAAGAAAACAATCTCAACATATATATACATCAATATAATTGAAAATAATTAAATAATATGGGTGATTAATATATTTATACGTACCTGTTTATCTCTTAAACCATATGCTAAATAAATTTCCCTTTGTGTAACATTGGAATCTCCATTACGATGAGCTTCTTTAACCAATGAAGCCACACCTTCCCATGTTAATGCGCGACCAATTGTTGACATCGTTCAATCCATACCATCATCCAATCAAGATTGTTGGTGACGTACAAATGTAGTGCATCCCACTCTTGACCAACTGTATAAAAAAAATTGAAATTCACAAACGACTTATAATTAGTTAAATACCATAATATACAACCTTAATTTATAATTGATGTATATTGAAGATTAAAAATTAAATAAGTACAATATACATAAAACCATATGTAAAATGTATTCCAATTAATCTCCATGACCATCTTATAATTACCTCTCACTTTCCTCAATCTACCTTTCCCCATCAGGTACTCCCCTTCGAATTTGTTAATGGAGTTGGGATCCCAAATGCGATCTACATGGATCTTTGCTACAAACTTAGGAAGATATTCAATAATGTACACCATGTTCTGGTATACCATATATCCCTCCACCATAGAGCCCTCAGGATGTGCTCTTTGTCTAACTAAAGCTTTCAAAATTTCAAGTGCCTCTCAACCATCCACATTGACCTTGTGTGTACAGGTCCACACAATTCAATCTCCTCAACCTGGTGTATGAGGTAGTGTTCTTGTGCATTGAAAAATATCAAAGGTAGACACATTTTCATTTCACACATTAGACGATGAATTTTTCTCTTTCAATAATTTATATCTTCTTTATGGATTTCTTTAGATGACAAACATCTACAAGTGATTCAAGGCGCAAATATATTAATGAGATTTAACAAAAATATAGAGTATATTACATAACAAGTAAAACAAATGGCAATTATAAGATGTATACAATGAATTGAATAAATCTTGCTACTTACCTCATGTATTTTCCAAGATCATATATAACTTTCTTGACATTGTTGTCAAAGTTGTCTGGGAGAGATAGAGGTAGAACGTATTGCAACAATTATAAAATGATCTTTTCATTATTTTTCCAAAAGTAGTAAACACAATACACTGAAAAGTACATGCATTATACAAGTGTATATAATATACTAGAATAATTACCTTAATGAAGGTATGCCAATCATGCATTTTCATCCCTGACCCAAATCCACCTTTCTTTGTTATTATATTGTTTATGTTCGCAGCAAATCCTGTGGGAAATCAAATTTTTCGTATGACTTCTTTTATAGCATTGCTTTGCTGCTCTGTTAATAACCAAGGAAGGGCACTCATATTAAATTGGTCTCCATCACCATTTAATTGAATGACATTTTTCATTGCATGATTGGCTTCCTGAATGTCACTACAAATTTTGACAATTTTTTCTTTGTCATGCCTTCCATCCAATATTTTTCATAATGTTTCTATTATATTCTTTCCGATATGCATTGTATCAAACAAATGCACAATTTGTAGCTGCTCATAGTAAGGCAACCTACTAAATTGTCTCGGATAAATTTTCAGTCCCATTAATGCCTTGATGACCTCCATGAAGCATATAAGTTAAACAAATTAACAATGACAATCATTGTCAATTAAAACATGAGTAAACACAACACAATATAAAAATATAAATTCAAAACATATCATATATGATAGATAAACAATTTGATCCGATGTATAACCTTGATGATTAATTCTATTATATTCCAACTTCCATAGGCGAGGTGTCATTCTTTGTGGTTTTGATGTAGTCTCCTCTTTCCCATTGAAAAGATGTTTTTAATTAGTTTGATACTTATGATTTCTATGGAGGAAGTGCCTATACTCACCAAACACCTGCTTTACTAAACTTGTTGAATGATGAGATTTCATCTTTGGACCACAAATTGGACATGCAAATTTTCCCTTTGTTTGAAGACCTGCAAGATCATATATAATTGGATTAAATATGTCAATTTTTATAATTATATATAATGAATAGATTATTTTAAAAATATGCATGATATCTACTTCATCAAATTAAATATTGTTAAAGTGCAGTCGAACGTTATAACATACCACAAAAATGTGTTAGCCCTGGGGCGTCATGAATTGTCCATGTACAAGCATTACATGGAATTGAAATTGTCTTTGTCCTATTAGTCTAGAGACATCATACATAGTGAAACCATTCCATAACTTTAGTAACTCGTCGATAAGAGGCTCGATATATAAATTCATATCTTTAACTTGGTACTTACCTAGTTGAATGAACATAAACATTACATAATTATTATAACCATTTTACTGCAATATATATAAATTAATGTACATGACTATTGAATGAAAATAATATAAGTCATTGTGCACCAAATAAGACAAATGAGATGCTACTACGTTAAAGAAAATTGATGTAAAAAAATACCTGGAACAATCATTGACAACATTATGTGCTCCCTCTTTATTGACATCCATGGAGGAATGTTATTGTTGATAACAAAAATAGGCCACACTGAGTAAATAGATCTCAGCTCTCCAAATGGATTGACACCGTTTGCTCCCAATGAAAGCCTAAAATTACGACGTTCTTCTTTAAAGTGTGGCCAATTTTCCTCTATGTCCCTAAATGCAGAACTATTTGCAGGCATTCAAAGAATGTCATCTCCACTTCTATTCCGTGCATGGTAATCCATAAATTGTGCTAAGCTTTCACACCTAAATAATCGTTGCATACGTGGAATAATGAGAATATAATGAAGAACCTTGTGAGGCATATTTTTTATTAGTTGATATGTTCAATATCTATTGATATGACATTCCAGACATTCTGTTGCAAATTCCTATTGTTTATGATATATAATATAATCATTGGGACATGCATCTATTGCTTGATACTCTATTCCGATATCTTTCATAATGGCAGATAAATCTTGATATGAGTGAGGTAAAATATTTGATGGTGGTAACAAAAATTCACCAATCAATCTACAACAAAAAATAATTTGTCAATATAAAGAATATTAATGGTACATATTTTATCTTTTATTTACTAGTGATGAACTAACAACAATTAAAATAGATGAAAAAATATGACATATATGACATACCTTAACATCCGTGAGATTGCTATGCTTGATAAACCATTCATAACCTTCAAGTTCAATAGCAACAATACAACAGAGAGAAGAGTGTTTTGGGAGTCTTCATAAAGGGGCTCGTATGCCTTCTCAAGTACAAGTAAATTATGAACATCATCAAAGTCATCTTGATCATCATGATCAACTCTGCCACTAAATGGGTCATGGATCAATGTATTCGTACCATCATCTTCAACTGTGTTTTCTGGCGCATGACCATCTTCTTCCATAGGATCATTAACTTCATCTTCGATATTCACAACTCCATGTTCGTCCGCTTACAAAACCACATTCTCTGGGCCGTGATAATCCATATCATCTGCCCTAGGGTGCCCCACCTTTATAATAATGATAGAAACAAGTAAACCATGATCATGATCAAGTGATTATATATATATATAAAATGTTAAAATAATATAAACATTTACAAATTCAATCAATATAAACACATATAATGAAAAACTTACCAATGGACGATAATCATGCCCCCCTTCAACGTGACCATGCTGCCTACAATGTTTCTTAGCTATTATGATTAAAAGTCATCCTGTCTTTAATCCCTTGCAATTATTGCAAGGAAAATAACATTTCTCATCACCCTTTCTTTTCAATCTAGCCCACAATCTATCAAGTGTCTCTTCATTTTTTTTTGGACTAATATTATCTGACATGATTTTTCTTTGCCAAGCTTGACTATTTAAATCTTCAAAAAATATCAAACTCACACTCCAATAATTTTTATTCATAGATAGGTAACAAAATCTAATAATTCCAATATTTTACACCAAAAAAATTTGGCATGCAACCACCCCTGCAAAAGATAAGATAGTCTGAAGTTAATGACCCCAAAAAACACTTTAAAATGCTAATTCCAAAACTTATTAAATTCTGATTTTACTATGATTTCTGATTTCCAACCATTAAGACTCTTGAAATCATAATATTGAACTTGATTGCAAACTTCCTACAACGATGGAGGTAGCGAGCTAGTAAGAGCAAGTGACCCATTCCGAAGGAGCAACAAGTCAGAATCATCATTGCTAATGTCAATACGAATTTATCCTTTTAGATAAAGATGCAATGTGTCACTTCTTATGATGAGCTTATCCCTAGGGCCCTCAACATTGAGAGAGCCCTAATCGCACAAGGAAGCACACACTAGTAGAATTTGGAAAATAAATGACTAGGTGACTAAAAATTTTAGCCACAACAACTAAAAATGACTAAATTCTGCTCATTTTTTTCAACTCAACTATAAATGAGTAAATAAATTACTAGTTTGGTCGTTGATTAAAAATTATTTAGTCACACAAATAAAAATGACTAAATAGTTAGTCATTTATTTAGTCACAATCCATTTGAATAAATCATTTAAGGAATCAAGAATATAGCCCGCCAAAATACTCTAAAACTTTAATAAACATACCCCAAAACTTTTGTCAAAATCTTATTTTTAGGCATAGCCCACCAGAATGGAGTTTTCATTTTAATAAACATACTCTAAAACCTTTGTCAAAACATTATTTTCAAGCATAGACTGCCAAAATGGAGAAGTGTTTCTGTAAAGAATGACAGAGAACGGTGAGAAGATGTGCGAAAGGAGGCATAGGATTTATTGCTGCTTATCTCATTCCTGCTCTGCTCAACAAATCTTACATTGTTCCTGCTACTATTTGTAATCTAGGTATTTACTTGACATATATTTGCATAATCTTAAATTCCTTCAAAATATTTTGAAGTATCAATGTATCCTATATAGGGTTTAGAATGATTTCTTTTAATTAAAAAAATAAATAAATGATGTATTTCCCTATAATTAGATAACGTGGAGATCTCCTAAATCTACCCCAGCACACTATCCTCTTTGGCACTATATTCATTACTCCAGCTACTAAGGTTTTGCATGTGACATCTTTAATATCTTCATGACCGTGGCTTTTAAATAGATCTCAGTCTTTACTTTAATCCTTTTCATGGTAACCCTTGAGTTCCATAATCCACCTTCAATCTCTTCTAAGAACGGTGTCTTAAGCTAGACTGCATAGTATGCATATAAAGCAAGTCCTTCATACTTGCCATTGTTCCAAACCACCACTCATTGCCTTGCTTAAAATGTTGTCTCTATAAGCACAATAACATGTTTTAAAATCATGGTTGCCAGTGATTGACCATTAAGGTCACCACTTTCATCCACAAGATACAATGAGATTTTTGTCTTCAAACTCAAGGCATTATGCAAGATAACATTGTGAATTGTTTGTTGTGTATAATTTTATTTTTTTGCACATTTACTGATTTGCTAACTTCCTTTAAAACTGGGTATTACACCCTCAGCTGCAATCTCAAACAGCTCACTCACTATCACTTGAAGATTCCTTTCATGAGCATCCTTCTATAAAATCAAACTATGTCCTATAGACTGCCTACTTACTACAAGGGACTCATTTTTTCATGGTATTGTAGTTCTTAAGATCCTTCAACCTTATTGACACTACTCCACAGTCCACAATGTATTATTCACTATTCTCCCATCTTTGATGAGTCTCAAAACACTGCTCAAACATGCAATCCACTACCTCCATTATACATTAATGGCTAAGAAGAAACATTGAACCTATGATTACCATGTTACTTCATTTGGACAAATCATTCCCTAATTGCATTTTCCTTGTCTAACACTACCAAAAGCATTTGAAAAACCCTTAAGGTCAGCAAGGGTAAGGAAACTCACTATTAAAATCTCCACTTTACTATGCAAGGTTTGAGCTTTATTATCTTGTCACCGGTCAGCCTTTTTGACTATCACATCTCAAGTGACTATCATTCTTCTTATAGATTGCATTTACAAATGTCACTAAGCTACATAGTGTGCTTGTTATTGGCTACAATCTTTAGATTGCAAGATTTTGTTATTACCTACAATGTCTCAATCTTTCTGGTATTGCAACCTCACTAATCTGCTATAGTTATTGTTTATGTTTCTATGGAGGCCTAGGGTTTGTACCGTAATCATTCTTTTACCAATGCTTCTGTTGGTATTAAAAAAAAACCTTAAATCTTGGGTTAGAAAATTAGTTGTCTTGACAAAGTTGTGGTATGATCTTGGATTGTATCCTAGAGTGTGTGGGAAGCTTGTGTTTGATCAGAGAAATGTATCCTATATATCATGGGTCTTGCTTTAATACTTTCCATATTGGTTATTAGTATATCACATTATTATAGTTTGCGGTAACCCAATATTGCATTCAAGTATGTAACAAACTTGGTTTGTAGTTTAAGCTATACACTTTTAGGTAACATTCATAAGGTTTAGAAAATCTTGATCACTCTCTAGAATAGCCCATTAAACATGGTTTGTGCTTGAATGCACTATATAATTGATATAACACAACCACTCTACATATCAACCAGAGTTATAGGCTCTTTATTGCAGCAAGAGGTAATCACTCTTCGATCATGCTATAATTACATCCTAACTTGTTAAACTTGAGACAACCTAAATGCACCCAATGATGATTGCCACCTACATTATACAACCTGAATTAACTACATTATATGAGTGCCTCCATTTCTATCACAACATAGCGACATTAAACTTAGGTCGCACATGAATGCATCCTGTATTTGTTATAGCACAACTATGCCACATGACCAATAGAGTTATGGATCACATAATTACAACCACAAGAATCTGTTCCTTGGTTGTGATCTTATGGTGATTCCAAACAACAAAATATGGACATGAAATTCTCAAAACCCTAAACCTCTAAAAATGAAATATGATGAGATGTTGCTTTAAAATATGATTTTCAAACCTAGAACTACAAATCTGACTTCACAACTGAATTCTGCAAAAAGACAATGACTACCCTCAACCTGGCGATATCTTCTTGATTTTTTTTCTGATTTTTCCCAAGAAAATCATCCTTAGTTCTCCACAAACTGTCTCAAGTAGAGTAAAATGTCAAGGTAATAAATCAAGCGAACTCACTTTTTTTATGTCGGCCACAATTTAATTTTTTTCTATTTTTCATGTTTGTCAAAATTTTGACGAAACTGATAGTTGACATTTCGACGAAACCCAAGTTCATCAAAATTTCAATGAACATTGGGGATAAAATTACAAAAAATTGAAAATTACACATCAAATTTTACAAGCACCGGACGATACATCAAATTATACATATTTTGTCAGACATTTTCGTCGGATTTTGTAGTAAAATGAGTTAGTGTTGCTTGAACTTTTCAAGGCATCAGGTGACTATCCTTAAACCTTGAGATGATTATGAAAGGGAAGGGAACACATCTCAAAGGAAGAAAAAAGTATAGGAGGTTCTCCCTATTGCAGGGGGCATCCAAATTCTTATGTTGTGGATGAACTCACAAAGCATTTATCTTCTTTTCATGTGTTTATTTAATTGGAGTTCATTTAATTTTATTTTTACGTCGAAGGCATTCCCTCTAGAAATGAGGTGGCCTATAAAAGCATATCTACAACTATCTTGTGTCTGTATTAATGCAAGACGATTAAATGAATCTCAACCGTTCATCATTTTTCACCATTTTTTCTTTTTTACTATTTTCTTGCTACTTTCCCCACCGCTATTGGTTTTTGTTACTCCAAAATCTTCCTCGTTGGTATTGACCTTTCACTTCTCTAATATGGTGAGCTACAACTTGAAAATAAGGTTTCAACGAGGGTTTTAGAGTGTATTTTTATTAAAATGAAAATTACAGCCAAGATCCTAATAATGGGCACATTTAGGTTTTAACATTACGACATCTATAGTTTAACGTCTCATTATGGTTGGTGGCATGCATGCCCTTCATCACGTGGCTGATTGTTGTGAGTAAGGATGGTGTGCAAGATTTGAATCAAGTGATTCATACGTGAGTAGGGTTCCATAGGAAACAAAACAATTTGGTCTTTATTATCCCTTGTCCCAATTCTGGCCTCACACGGATTTTGGGTGGTCTTGGTATTTTTTTCTAGAGCCTTCTATGTTTTGTGCTTGGAGCTTGTAAGTTGGTTGCTAATTGTGGTGAGATGGGTGGTGACAAAAATTGAGTTGAACCCTCTTCATGTGATGCTACTAGGGAAAGGAAGGAGGTCTAGCAGGTGTTGGTGAAGGGAGGGTTAACACCCTAGTTGGAGAAACTTCATGGAAATAACCCCTAGGTAACAAACCTTTTTGTTAAAGGATGGAATGACAGAGTGCTTAAGCTTTATGGGACTGAGTTTGAGGTTAATGAAGAATTTATTGTTGGTATTACTGGCCTAGCTATGGACAACATGAAAGTATTTAGGGATAAGGAGGCGTAGATCGCAATGATTTTTTTTTTCAAAGATGATGAAGAGAAAGATTTGAAGATTGCTAGGAGTGGTGGATATCAGTGAAGTTCCCTTAAGGCTTTATGGGGGGATGTTATGGAGGAGTTAATGCACTACATTACCTTGGAAGGCCAATTTTTGGCAATGAATGCATACCATTTCATTCTGCTAACTCACTTCCAACATAAGAAGAGGGTTTCTTTCTTATTTTATCTTCTTATGTCTCTTGACTCGGGTATCAAGGATCACAAGAAGAACCCAAAAAAACCAATCTTGCATGTAGGGTTAATTCTCCTCGTCTCTGATTATGTGAAGAATTTTAAGGTTCCTAAACCTATGGCCAACCTGAAGGGAAAACAACCCAAACCTACTAAGGGGTATGATACGGCCTCCGAAGATGAACCTATTAGCAAAAAGGTCAAGAAAAGGAAATTGATTTTGGAAAAAGAGGTTGAATCGAAGGGGGATGTGGAATTCATTCTTGATTCTCTCGCTTCTCTAGAGTGGGGTCCACATTCCCCAACCATGAGAAAGAAGAAAAAAGGGGAACCATGTGCTAGTGGGGGTTATTTAACTTGTATTGAAGAAGCTGTTGTTGTTGTGCCGAGTAGGGATCCGAAGGTGAAGAATGACCTATATGGGGAGGCCTCCTCGCCACCCCCGGTTGCCAAGAAGGATTTGGGGGAAGCTAGTGGGAAGAAAATGGTTTTGAGGTCAGTGAGCCAAATTTTGGAGAAGGGAAATCCCCTCACTATTGTGGGCGGCCTCTTTGTTGATGATTCCCTAAGTGTCAAGCCGGTTATGCAGGTGAAAGATAAGTATGGGGATCCTGCTATTGCTTTGGAGACCCAAGATATGGATTTGGAGAGGATTATGAAGAGAAAGGAAATGGCGGAAGGAATTGCGAGCTCCATCCACAAGCTTTAGTCTTCAATTGCTGTGGAAAAAAGGTAAGGACTCCCCTGCTGGTCAAGATAGGATTAGTTCCTTTGAGGAGGAAGATGCCCTGAGAAAAGGGGTTTTTAATATTGATAAAGAAGAATTGTCTAAAGTACTTGGTACTGCGCGTGAGGGGTCCATTGTTCTATTTAAGCTTTTTAAATGGTTCTTCCATGAGCTTAATAAAAAAAATGTCAGAGTCAGGGGAGCCGTTAGCAAGGCTAAGGGGTCCTCTATTTAGAATCAAATAGATGAGTTGTTTGACTCATTAAATATTGTTGCAGACACTGTTGCGGAGGAAACCCTCAAAATGAAGTAGAATCTTGAAGGAAGAATCCTCATCCTTGAGGATCAAATGGTGAAAATTTGGGATAATGTAATGAGAGGAGGGGAGGTACATAAAATTGCTAGGAAATATGAGTCTATTATTGTTACTTCTCTTGTGGCTAGTGCTACGAAGCGAAAAGATAGTGCCCATGCTAATGAGGTTGTTGCAGTTGGTAAGCTGATGGAGGAGGAAGTTGTTGTTGGGAAGGGTGACGAGAAAGGTATTGTTTTGATTTCAGAGGTAAATACGGATGGTCCTGGAGCTAGGACTAGGAACAAAACTAAAGCTCAGGTTGGGGCATCTGGGAAGGATAGTTTTGATGTTTTTGATGACGCACAGAAAGCTATGGCTTGCGACATGGAGGTAGCAGATATTCTAAAAAGCATGTAGTGCTATTGGTTGGATCCTCCTTTTTGGCTATTTTTTTTGACGGATTGATGTTGTTGGGCTATTTTCTAGCTTAATGTTGTTATCTTTTATTTCAACTATTTTCTGATGTAAAGGGTTTTGGGCCCTTTCAAAACCCGCATTTTACCTCTAATTAAAAACATTATGACATTTATAGTTAATCTCCACTTTACATGACTAGATATTTGAGATCTTCCAACACATGATACATAATTCATGTAGGGAGAAAAAAGTTATTCTATTTTCAAATATTTGTTAAAAGGTGAAAAAATAATTAAAAATCATTTTCAATGCTATGCACATTGAGTAGTACATGGAATTGTTAAATGTTAACACCTAAATCATACATACTTCAACTAAATTATTATATGTTGGTGTTGAAACATAGGAGGCATGTGATAACCTTTATCATTGGAATCATTGATAATACAACATAATTTATGTGTAATCTTGAGGTAAGTCACTTGCCATGGTTTTAATGATTTTTTTAATAGACGTAGCCAAATCAATTTCTGTTGTTTTTTATTTCATTATAAAAAACTTGTGTTGTTATCTATTAAATGGAGACATTGGTTCTATTATTTTATCTATGCCTCTTTGATCATGGTATTTTTAATTCCTCAATTTAATAGATTTATTTTTCATATGCTATGCATTTATTTTCAATTTAAAGGTCGTTTTCTACACAAGACTTACATACCGTACAAGTGGCAGTGGTGTTGCTTGTGGTTATGAAAATTCACCATATGATTGATGCTCTTGATAAAGAGAATATGATGATTAAAAATTTGTATTTATTTCATGTGTAGATATAGTCATAAACCATTTTGATGTGTCTTCAACATTTTTGAATTAACAATTGACATTGTATTATGAATTATTAACTGTGTTCTCAGTTATGCATTTAATTTTGTACATTTCATTTCGAACCTAGGAAACCAAAACCTTAACCACCAACATATGTTGAGAATGAACAACCCAAGAATAATTTGTGTGAATATTATTTTGTGTGAAGCTTGTCTAATGTCATGTAATTGTTACCTAATTTTTGCTTCTAGCTCAATTAGGTAGAGATGAGATTGTGTTTGCAAATAAAAGATAAAAGGTATACATTCAATTCTACTAAGTTATATTCATATGCACAAAAGTATTATCAAGTAGATTGCATTTCATTATGCAATTGTATACAAGAGAGATTGAACAAATTTTGCACAAATTTTGTCTTTTATTGATAATTACAAATGTATGGTGTCCCACACAAGTTGTGGGAATATCTATTTCAATACAACATAAGATATTAAATATACAATTGAAGACATAAAAGGAAAAGAGCATATGGAAAGAGTAGGGATCCATCATTGCCTGAATGACGAACCCCAGGTTGCAAAGTTGTATCTTTTTCCAACCCCTCCTACTTGATTTCTCCAAAGGTTATTTTCCTGCTGCTCCAAGAATGCTTGCATAAGATGAGAGTGGTTGTGTTAGAGCTCGGGACCCATAATATCTACATATGCAACATCAATAAATATATAGTCTATTCTCATAAAGAATTGATGTAGTTTGCAATATCACATATATTAAGAGAAGTGGAGGATTATCATCAACATCCATTATATGTTGTGCTTCATTGTTTTATCTAACATGTTTGTTCACTGTGCATATATAGGTGAAATTTGCATTACTGTGTTATTTTCATTTGATATCATAGAATGTGGAGTGAAATGGGCTCCCACAAGGGTTGAGCCCAACATGCTACCCTCTTGTGTTTTAAGAGAGGTAAGAATGTAAATTCATCTCATTTGTCATCAGTTGAACAAGTACACATCACTCATGGTAGTGAGCTAGTAGGTCACTATCATAAATGACATATATCTTCTCAATTGATTCACCATGAGGAGGTAGTGATCTTATGCATAGAAACAGTCACAAGGACTATTTAGGGGATAGTCATAATATGATCTGACAGTGCCAATCAATGAAATGGTCATTATTGCTGTCAAAGACAACAAAATGTATATACAAATGATTTCTTTCTCATGAATACTTTTAACACAAATCAAGTCATGAAGGCAACATTTGGAGACTTTTAAGTTTTCTAGGTTGAGAAGGCAGTGCAAACAACAGGAGCATATAAAAGAAATAGATACCTTTTTTACAATGAAATTCTAAATTAAATGTGAGCTACAATATGTGGCATGGTAACAATTGATAGAGTTATCAATGTTATTCTAATAATTCCTTAGCTGGGTAGGGGTTGGTTTTGGGCAGATCCTAATGAATTCATAGACATATTTGATGTTAGTCACTTTATCTCATTGTTGAGAGATGAGGTTCACATACTCAAGGAGTTTCCTTCAAAGCTTAAGCCAAAGATAGATACACCTATTTCTATGGTCAATATTGATGGAAAATGTATTCTCTTTTTGCAAATAAAG